>JAUJYS010005852.1:0-10743 GCA_033995665.1 Melogona broelemanni | reverse complement strand
TAAAACAGATAAATGCAAAAAACTTCGTTTTTCTGAAAAAAACTTTCATTATGGAGACTTTTAGGCAAATGTGGGCAGATATGAGCAAATGCGGGCAAATGTGGCCATTTGTAATGGAAGTTTTGTCATATCCCTGGCCAATCGCTTTCAACTAAAATAATTAATTACTTTTTCCAAGATTCGAAGAACACCATGAAATTTTGATAGATTAAAATGTTCCGCGAGATCTACTAGATTCGAAAATTTCAAGTCTCTAGGACGTGTGCAAGTTGGTTTAAAAGGCCCGCAATGATGTCTAAACAGACAAACTATCAACGTTATGTCATCTTAATAGAAAGTTTTTAAAAAGGAACATGTTCAAAAATGAAGGAATTGTAAGAGAAATCGTACCAAGCTCGTTAGAATTGTTTCAGTTTTTCAAGAAAATAAACTGAGCCATTCTAAAAATCCTTCCCATAATATATGAACGTCCAATTATTTTCCAAAATTTTGTTTATTAATTTAGTGTTCCCTATTTCATTATAATCAACTAATTTGATCGTTTAGTTGCGTTCGCAACTATTTTGAATTTATATGTCGTATATTTTGATATATCCTGTAAAATTTTGTTTATGTTATCGTATTTCTGAAACGGTAATGTTCAATTCACGAAATTTTATTTAAAATGCACTATTACATAATATTGGCTATTTATTTTAAAAGCAGCTTTGTTATAACCAACTTCTACACATATTGGAAATGAAAACAAAAATGAAACACAAGTAAATTTATAAATTAAATTTGATGCCGAAAATAAACTCCAAATCATTCGATAACTGTGGCAGCTTCTTCAAATTTATATTATGGTATGATTAATATTGTTTTATGCTATGGACTCTGAGATAAAATCCCTTGTGAGCATTTAAATAATCACAATTTCTAACATCGCAATAACCCCTCATATTTTATAATACTTCATCCAGTAATAAAACAAATAATTCAAATGCCACCACTACGATTTGGAAATTACTTGTATTTAGGAATTAATGATGTTTATTTTTTTGGTCGAATTTGGCCGAGACAGGTAAAAAATACTGATAAAATAAATAAATGAAGTCAGATAGACACTTTTAATCTGTCAGTTACAGAGGAATGATTTTTTTCTGATTTTATTTATTTATTCAATCAGTATTTTTTGTGTAATTTCTCATAATTTCTTCATTGCTGAGTTGTTAGGAAACCATCTTACATCCTATAATTTATTTTGTGATCCATGTCATCATCCGGTAGAGACTGGGATGTTGAAGCCAAGGTTGTCGGTGAAGAGTCCTCTTTATATTTCTTCCGTCTGTCTATTGCTTACCCGAAGCCATCGTCATACAGGCCATGCGACTGCCGTCTAAACCTCCAGTTAGGCGGCATACCTTTTAGATAAATAATGAGATCCGGCAAACCGGACAATCCTGACACCTGGCAATTCAAGTAATATATTACGACATTTTCGCCCGGCAATTTTTAATTTTCCTTGGAAGTGGTTACCACATTACCAGCGCATTTTTAATTTGCGATCAAAATAGAGAGAAAATTGAAAGATACCCGGGCTAAAATGACACCCGGCAATTTAAGCAATATATTAGGACATTTAGTTCATGTCGTTTAATGTCTGCTAAAATATATTTTAACATTGTCGTTGATATCTTAATATGTTTACTTTGTTAAATACATGACTTCTTGAGTGCGAATGAAAAGGGAGACAATAAGGATAGCTTTGAAAAGGTAAATCCCCCTTTCCATTCGCACTCAAGAAGGCGAAGAAGAATGCCGCCTGTCTGGAGGTGAGAGGGGGGAGAGGGGGTATCTCACACGGCCTATATGACGATGGCTTCGGCTTACCTGTTCTCCCCTCCCCAACCCCAACCTCTTACCTGTTGTCAGGTAGTACCCTTGAATCATGGCCGTTGCCCCGGGAGCACGTAGAGTCGAGAGTAGGTCGAGGGGGAAGCGTTGTCATGTGGATCAGTGGCTTTTGAGGTCAAGGTTCAGGTCAAGGCCACTTATATGCTGGATGATTGACTGGCCGGCGTTGGGACATAGAGTGGCGAGATCTTTTTTTTCTAGGTCGCGGCTATGTGGTGAGCATGGCAGGTACTATATCTTCTCGTCTGTGTCACTCTCGTTTTTTTTTTCTCAAAAGAGAAAGTGACCGGTTTCTAAGAAACACTATGAAGGAATGTCTTCAAGTTGGTGATCAGATTGGAGACGATTTTATATATTTTTTAAATTATTCAATTTTGATTAAGATTTAAAATTTTGGTTGCTAATAAAAAATAAAAAAAATATTATTATTAAGGATTTAAAATGAACAAGTAAAAATTGAGCAAGCATTTGAGAAATATATATTTGAAAATTATGACAATTTTTCAAAAGGTTTATTTTTTGGCAGTTTCAAATTTTTACATTGATGCGAGTACATAATGTGTCAGTCAATCCAATTTTATTTCTGAAATTTGCGTCCGATTGATGACTTTAAAATTGAAAGAAAATAATGACTTTTCCTATCTTTACAATTACAAATAGTTGATGATGTTTGACAGTCTGGGATAGAAAACAAATACTCAATTACATTTAAGTTTTTCGTGGTGTTAAGTTGAAAAAAATTACTGGCAAAGTTTGGTCTCTTATCACCACTTTAAAATAATGTTGCATAAATAATTAGGCTAACATAAACGAGTAAAGATCTTTTCTTGTTCTACCACCTTGCCCATCTTCCAGTATCTACGGGGGTTCCCTATTTTTCTAACAGCTTATTTTATTTTCTGCGAGATATACCTGCAACTAGGTAACCCTGACTGAGCAAACAAGTTAGAAGGACATTGCCTACCAACAATCTTACTTTGTACCGTCAAACGTTAACAACCTAACAAAAAATAAACATGAACCATCTTTTACAAGTTCCAAAAAAAAAATTTATTTTAATTGACGCGCAGACACACACTGTAATCGTTCAAAAAATCACCGACATTGCGAAACGTGTTTCAGGGTCTTCCCACAAATATAACGTCTGTATTTAATAAAAACCACTGGTTTGGATGGATGGATGATGATGAATATTAATTCGTTTTTACAGTAGTTTTCGAAGGACTTTGCTTGCGGTAACAGAAGAACTAGGCCGTCCAAGACAAACCTCTCGTCTTAATCTGCTGCTGGGGATCTTCCTTGGTTTTATGAGCACATTGTTGCAAAACTTTATTTTTAGCTGGCAGAGTTTTGTTTGTAAGAAATGTCACGGATTTCCGGATTTTTATCTGGTCGCACTGATTGCGGCAACAGCTTTGATTGCCCGTGACTCAAAATGTGGTTGTGTTTGTTTACCTGTGCACCTTGTCCGGTATTTAGCCATTTTTCTCGTGATGGTAATCCCAAAATTAATTTTCAATTCGTGTCCACAATCACACAATTGTCTAATCTTTTAAATTTAATAAACAATATCTGAACATGTTTTTTGGAAAATAATTAAAAATGCAGCGAAATTTGTTTAAACTTCGTAGCTAGTACTCAAATTGGCATTGCAACATTTTATAGCAATCTATTAAGTTAAAACAATCAAAACTATTACTTCATTGGCGAGGTGAGGGGCATAAAGAGTTGTTTGAACAACTTGAATAAAAAAAACAACTATTGCTTATTGTTCAACTGGTTTTAATAATCATTGAAATATGTATTTCTTTAATTATTTATATCTATTTTTGAAGTTATTTTTATTTGAAGTTATCCAATTATTTATATTTATTTTCGAATTTTTATTTATTTTTTTTATTTCATTCCATTGCCTAAATCCAAACACAACATTCACAATTTCGGATTAATGACATCTTTAAAAACACGTGTTCCCCTCTTCGCCCTTGACGCCATACCTGAAGGTCAAACAACTATTGTCTTAAATTATTTCTCCCCTGCAAATCTTCAAGACTAAACTTGAAAATGCGACATTTTGGACACCGGCTCTTAAATTAGCAAAAATAACGACCACTGGTCACATTTTAATTAAATTTTAATCATCTCTCACTGGAGAGATGATTAAAATTTCACTTCTCATCGGAAGCTCAAATCGGTTACCAGGGACAGATGATCGGACGGAAACCTCATGGACGGCAACCTCCCCACCCCCACCTCCTCCTCCCCCGGTAGGGTGAGCAAGCCGTCCACCTGCAAGCTCCCCGCGCTATAAAACACGTAATCAATCGTATGCGCTGTCTCCCCCTCCTCCCTGATTTTCCAGGTGGTGTAGGGAGGCTCGTCCTCTGCTGTCCCTGGGGCCCCGTCCACCGTGGCCAGCTGGGTGTAGGCACTGACCAGCCTCTCACTTCCGGTCTCTGAACTTACAGTATTTCTGCTTCCAGTATTTCCACTTCCGCTACACATAATTCCGGTGTTTCCTCTGCTGGCATTTCCACTTCCAGTACCTATATTTCCGGTATTTCCACTTCCGGGCTCTGGACTTCCGGTATTTTCACTTCCGATATTTCCGCTTCCGGTATTTCCACGTCCAGTCTCTGCACTTCCGGTACTTCCAGTTCCACTTCCGATCTCTGACCGGACGATAGTCTGGTAAACGGCCTCGCTCGGCTCAGCGTTGAAGTCGCCGCACAGGATCAGAGGCAGTCCTGCACAATGCCTGGTGACGAACCTGAGCAGGTCACGGCCCTGTTCGTTGCGTAGGGTGGCCAGGAACGTCCCCTGGCGGGCTTTCAGGTGGGTGGTGACCACGGCCAGTTGTCGCCCGGAGGCTCGCTGCTCCAGGACGGCCAGGAGGGCCACCTGATTGGAGGCCACTCGCCACACCTCAAGCACCCTGGATTAAAATTACAATTACAATATGTACCCGTGAGCAGACCATAGGTTCCTTTTTATAACCTTTTTATAATCCGGTGACAACTTTTGATTTGTATCTCGAAATCTAAATTTCTTCTGTAGATTAGTTCCCGTAAATGTTTCTTTTTTGAGGATCTGAAACGGGAACTGGTTCCTTTGTTTTTAAAAATATTTTTTAATCGAGGAAACGAAAAAGCTCAAAGTCCTTTGAAAAAGGAACTACAAACGCCAAATTTCATTTTTCAAAGGGCTTTGGAAAAGGGATTTCCTTTTTAAACGCCCAAGCTTCTTTTCATTTATATATAGGAATTGTAACGATAACTGGTTCCTTATGAAAAGGAACGAACGCAACACTGGCACTCACCTAGACTCGACCCTGAGCAACCGGAAGCGGTCGTGTCGGTAGAAAAGGGCGCATCCATCCGGTCCGTTGTTGCCGGGCAAGTAGATGCAGGGCGAGTCCGGCTTGGGCAGGAAGGTGCCGCGGTAGCCGGCGGCGCCCAGGCCACCGGCCAGGAAGCGGAAGTGGTCGATCTCTTGTAGGCAGACCACGTCGGGCGAGTGGTGGAGGAGTTCTTGGAGGAGGCGGTAGCGGCGGGTGGACCAGTGCAGGGCGGCGGGGGGACACGCCACGAAGTTGTCGTTGCTGGTGCCTAGGGCTGGGGGAAAAGGGGTGAGAGATTTTGAGTGGTCAAATTGGAGTGGGAACAAATTATTGAGATAGGGTGGTGAAGATGTATTTTGGAAATTGAAAACCAATTTTTTTATCGTCTTTTTCCCATTTAAATTTCGAATTTAAAAAAAAAAATGAACACAGACATTTAATTAATAGGGGGTTAGGACGTCTACAAAACAAAACGAGAGGGACGAGGTCCGGTGCAGCTTCGGGAAAGAGACCAACTGAGCTTTGGCAAAGCTCAGTTCGTCTTTTTCCCGGCGCTGCACCGGACCTCGAACACAGACCTTGTTTAAAAAAAATTGTACTGATGCCCCCTTATGTCGCTATGGCGATTTGTGAGGGGCATGGAAGAGAAAGGAAGGGGAATGGCAGCTGGAATAGCCAGGTGGCAGGATCCACCTCTAAGCTCTGGGGACTCCCTAATGGTGGAAGCTCAGGGGTGACGCCAGTACCACAGGATCGAATAAGCGAAACCCTGCTAGGGGAATCGAACCCGGGACCATCCGCTCCGTAGAATGTTGGCATACCCATGTTTGTTTGAATGTTTGGCATTAATCATTAATTAGCCGATTGGATAAAAACATAACGTATTGAAAATATTTGCAATTGCAAAATTTAAAATTTAGAAATTAATTAAAAATTTATTAAGAATTAATTAAAAAATAAAAATTTAGCAAAATTTATAAATGGGAAACAATTTTTTTTAAATCCTATTTCTCTCTTCAAATTCCGGAATTGATTTTTTTAGTCATGTTCAATTGTTTTTTAAAATAAATAAACACTGGCTTAATTAAAATAATAAACTAATTATATTTTAAAATCATTTTTTCAATTGTTTTACTGATTTGGATATTATTTAGGTTTTTTTACTCTGTATTTTTTCCAGCACAGGAGATCATGTACCCCTCTAATCGCCTCGAAAGTACAATTACAATTCTAAATTATTTAAAAATTATTTTTTCCACAAAAACGCATTTCACGATGAAACAAAAAAAGATAATTCAATTAAAAAAAAATGTAATTAAAAATGTAATTAAAAAACCTTGTGACAGAGCGTTCCACTGCAGGACTCTGAAGGTGGTCGGCCCACTGGGCCTTAGGTTGCACATGGTGCGTGGTATCATGTCCGGCAATGCTGCCAACTCCTGACGACATCGTTCCAGCAAGTCATCCACGCTGGTCACCTGCTCGCTGGGCCACGTGACGTCATCGTCCTGACTGTCCTTATTGGCCAGCTTGGGGGTGGAAGTGAAACTGCCCATCCTGTTAGGGGGCGCCACATGGCGCACAATTACCAAATTATTATTTCAGCCGAACCCTCACAAAAGTTTTTGAAACTCTTGTGTCCCTCGCGTCGTCTCCGGACTCCGACCCTCGATCCCCGGCACCTGGTGACTTAAGGTGCGTCCACATCTGTTTCAAATGCGCGTATCATTTTCGCGTATCTTCCGTTTTCCAGTATTCAAACTGAGGCCAATATGGCTGCTCAAGCACGTGTTTGTTCATCATCAAAATTCCCATCCCACTGTAAATGTGTAAAATATAAAAGTAATGTAATGTTGATAATTTCTGAGACGTGCCTGGACTTTTTCTCTTGACATTTGCTTGATATTCGCAGTATAAATTTTAACAAAAACTGATACAGGATCGTGTTGATGAGGATCGTTGGAAGCATTGCCTACAATGATCGCGGGAAAGATACTGCCCGTCCACATTGCCCGTATTTGTAGCACGTATCATCCTTTGATGTTTCGGGGAAATACTGACTCTTCGCGGGAACAGCTCCGATTCGATCTTTCTGTCATTTTGATACGGGCATTTCATACGGAACGGTGATCTGATACGGGAATTTGACACAAGTGTGGACGCACCTTTAAAGGAGAGTATTTCTTGGCAGAATACAGAGGTGGTTTGTACCATTGCCTTCCCCCGCGCACTACCACCAGATAATACAACGATCGGCTACACCGGGAATCGAACCCAGATCCGCTGGTCGGCGAACGAGCACGCTCACCACTCGGCCAGATCGGACGTACGCATGAAACTCTAGAGTTATTTAAAAATTACGTTAAATTTTTTATGTTCTTGTATAAATTTAACATTGAATATTGTTCATCTGACACTAATGAACAAAAGTTTTTAAAACTCTTGAGTGATTAAAAAATTGCTACATTGCTGTTTTATTGCCCGGTTACATTTGAACAATAAGTTGTAAAAATTCGGAGTCATTCAAAAACTCTTAGATCGCATTAATGCTGTTAATTTGATTACCTTTTTAAGTTAACAAAATGACATATTTGAACAAAAGTGCTAAAACTTGAAGTCGTTCAAAAACTATTAAATTACGTTCATGCTGTTTAATTACCTGTTAATTGGACACAAGTTCTGACAACTTAAAGTCAATAAAAATACCATTAGACTGCATTCGTTTTTCCTTGACTTCAAACGAACATGCTCAAATGTCCAATAACCATCATTGCCACAAAATATTTTACCGTGGATAAAAAAATTCTTTGCTCTAAACTATTTGAAAATTTAAGCTAAAGCAATTAGCCTGCTTTATGAATTGCAAGTATATATTCGAGCATCTTGAGATGCTCCCCAGTATATATCTCAAAAGCTCCCCTTTTTGCTTCACTGCAATACATGTTGAATTCCAATTGAAAAATGGACCAAATTTAAAGTAAATTAATAAATTAATTCCGTATTTTTGCATGCGGTTTTTTGTTCCACTTGGCATTCATTTTCTGTTGACCTTTCAAATTAAATAACACGAAGAAATCTCAATTTCGATTTAACAAACGCCAAAACGAAAACAATCTGTATTTTGAGAAAAATACACCAACATTTGGCTGATTCATAGATTTTTAAAACTGATTTAAAATCAAATAGCCAACGATTCTCGTAAGGGCATGTATTGTCTCAAAAGCGAGAAAAAGTTACCCAACTACTATAAAATACGACCCAATAAAAAAATTATTTTTAAGATCATATCGTAGGGTCCCATCTGCAGAAATTCCAGGAAATGGATCCTCGTACTTTTCAATCAGCCCTCCAAAAAATACACCGACCGTAATACTCCAGATTCAAACATAGCGCGTTCATCATTTAGCCAGCTTCCGCCATTAAAGCCAAAACATTACATTTCCATATCACGACGCGACAAACGTCGATCCAGATCAGAAACTCTATGCAAACCGACATTTTCTTAACTCCCAAGTTACAATCTACTTACCGCCGAAAAACGTCACAAAAAACGGCCATCTATGCTAATCTGGATCAAACGCGATTACCGATGGTAATTCGGAACAAAACTATGGTCCCGTAACGTTGGAAATTTAGGATAGGGCAGCCGAAAAAATAAATCTGAATAGCTCACCTGACCAAAAACTGCAGCAAGGTTCTCGGTGGTGCATCTCTCGGTGGATAGAGGGCGCCAGCGTCGCTCTTGCCGTTTGTTTGCCCGACGAGGATCGTTTGAAAGGTTTTCGAATCCATACACGGATTCATGTTGTTTTCGCTCATAATCTAGTCGCGTTCCAATTTAATCCACAAATTAGGTAACTGATGCGCTGTTCCAGTCGAGTTTTGTGTCTATTGTGCGTTAAGTTATCCTATTTTGGCACCATGTTGTCAGAGATGTCGGTTTCACTGTGCTACTAAAGTCCAACTGTGTGACTGAGCCGATACACCGCTAACATCGGCAATTGTTTCGTCATTCTCCCCTTCCTCTTACATCCTCTGTTGTTTCTTCAGCTTCCGTAACTGGGTCTTGTGTGCACAGAGTGACTCCCCACCCCCCTTTCCTCTAAATCTAAACAGTTGATGGTGTCCCCCTCTCCCCCCGCCGGGTTCCCTTGAGCTGAAAGTGACGGCCATCGCAGCCACGTTGTTATCACTTTTCGGCAAGTGTGGTTGAAGTTGACCTCGTCCGAATCGCAGCCGACTCGTTCAGGGTTTGCCGGGGGTGCTTGCGTAACACGTGTAAACATTGGCCTATAGGCGCCGGTAGTCGTAAAAATGAGAAAATAGTCGAGAGTGCTCGCAAACACAAAATTAAGTAAACGCTTTTTGGGATTGCCTTAAACAAACAATACAATCCCATATATACCAACCATATTGCCATTATTATTATTATTATTTTATTTATTATTATTAAATCACTGTAGTGATAATCACTACATGATTACTGCACCCTCGTGTCGCTATGGCGATGTGTGAGGGACAGGGAAGGGAAGGGGAATGACAGCTGGTATAGCCAGGCTGCAGGATCCACGTCTAAGCTCTGGACTCCCTAATGGAAGCTCAGGAGTGACACCAGTACCCCAGACTAGACTCGTCGAATAAACGAGAACTTGCGCCGTGAATCGAACCCGGGACCGTCCGCACCGCAGTCTGAATCATTACCGACTGGGCTAGACGGCGCAGCAATTATCCCATCTAAATCTAAATGCACAAGAAGTGTGAATCGCCGAACCGGAACGTTGCAGATGAACAAGATTAAAAACTAATGTATTTTCGCTTCGTGGCTTTAACTTTGCTCATGCAAAAATAGGACATGTTTGTCCGTAACCAGGCATTGAATCCTCGCTATGGATCCATCGTGGGCTGCTTGTGGGCTGCTTGCGAGTGCTCTTTGTAACTACAAACCTCAGCCAGTCCTCAATCCATAAAATGACGCTTCAGGAAGTTCAAAATTGGGCTCGGGATCTAAACGTCCTTCCTCAATTGATCATAGTCTGTCCCCTTCAAAATCAATTGGCTGAAATTACTAGGCTTTAACTGAATTGAGCTTCAACCCTAGTGGTTGGCTAAAACAATAATCGATAATCGGTTAAAATATCGTACGATTCGTCTAGCTGAGTGTGTATGGCAAGAGACTGCTGAGCAGGTGGTTCCGGTTTAGACTCCCCTAGCAGGCACTCGTTTATTCGTTATCCTGGTGAATTAAATGTGCCCTTCACATATTGCCACAGCAACACGAAGGGTACAGAATCATTTTCATAATCGACTACAGTTATCAGGAATAAAAAATAATAGGTTAGAAGTGGCGAGTCGAGTATATTTTTTTTTTAAATCGCTGTAGTGCCTAGTGCACTACAGGATTACTGCACCCTCATGTCTCTATGGAGATATGTGAGGGGCAGGGAAGGGATTGGGAATGGGAGCTGGTATAGCCAGGCTACTGGGGATCCACCCCTAAGCTCTGGACT
>JAUJYS010005851.1:0-10745 GCA_033995665.1 Melogona broelemanni | reverse complement strand
AGCCTGCGCCGGGAATCGAACCCGGGACCATCCGCTTTGTAGTCGATGACCATAGCCACTGAACCACGGAGGCCGCAACTTGAAAAGTTCCGTCAAAGTTGCTCGACAAGCAAAGATTCGCCGAGCAAATGCTTTAACGGTTACATTAGGTAGACAGAAACAGTACATTTGTTCAAAAGCGATGAGAACAGAATGGTGAACCAACTTACGTTTGTTCTCGTCTTCCTCCCCAGTCTTGAGCTCGATGAGCGAGGGCAACGGTATGACGGGCTCGAAGTGCGGATCATGCGCGTTCTCATTATTCTCATCGCCGTCACCGTCGTCCTTATCGCTGGCTTCCGGAACAGCATGGAACAGCTGGGCTCCAGAGCCGGCAAACTTGAACATTTGGTCTCCTGGTAAAAATATAAAACAATTGTTATTTCACGTTATTTTGTTCTCTATCTATCTCAATCTATCTAAAAGGTAAATTACTTGGCTGCAAAAAAGACGGGGTGGTGTTGGTCGCCAAGGCAGCAAAGGAGAAACTCGCAACAGCAGCCTTCGCAAATATCGATTCTTCTCCATCGTCGTTCTTGGCACCGACATCTTGGAAAAAATGCAAATCATATCAGATATTAAAGCGGTTCGATAAGACTGAGGCATGATACGAAAAATGAGCACTAATGTTTTGACTTCCGATTCCCAATAATCATCTTACCTTCTACCCTTAGGTCTTGGTTGGACTTATCGTTGATCTCTACGGCAGTTCCGGAATTCTTGGACGTTGGTCCAACTGCGGCATCGGATTCCACATCAATCTTCGGTCCTATTTCCAGCAATCGCAAATTAAACAAGAGTTATCACACAAACCTAAAATCTATAGAATGAAAGATCCTACGTTTTATTTTGAAAATGAAGCAATTTTTAGACAACATTATTCCAAACAAAAACTTTTATTTCTTGCCTAAGAATTTTAGCTCGTCAGTTATTAAAAAAAATGAAGTTTCTCTTAGGAATACAATTTTTACTGTATGATTAAAACGTTTCTGAAATGAGGAGGAACACTTACCAATGGCGGGAATGGTGTCAGTGCAACCTATGCAACCAGGACACGGCGGCTTGTTCTCGTACAAATAGAAAGTGGGCGGCAACAGCAGCTTCGCGGCTCTTTCGATCTGATCGTCAGTAGGTTTAACTACCCACACAACGGACAAATCTAATGCAAATGGAACGCAAACGTTATTAGCAACGAGCTGTGTGATGTAGAAAATTTCATATATCGCGCACGATAGAATTGATATTTAAATTATTATTTCATTTAACACTTGAACATGAATCAAAAACAGATTCTAACGGTAAAATTTGGTATAAAATGGACACACAGGAGGCTGGCTAGAAAAATAGATCGCTCACCTTCATCGTCGCAGCCCCGGCAACCGACGCACGACGGCGTCTCCTCGTAGGAATAGAAGTTGGGAGGAAGCATCAAGTCGCGCGCCTTGGCTTGCTTTTCGTCGGAGCACGCCTTCTCCATCACGATCTCAATGTCTGTGCTGGCACCATCGCTAACAGAGGTGACCTTGGGTGTGACGCTGCCAAAAATAGATCCTGTGAACAAATTGAGAAATCTTCAGATTATGTGGCGAAAAGTCTCTTTAGAACTAAAAAACAAATAATAAACGATGGTGGTGTAAAAAAATAGTTAGAAATAAAAATAATAGATAAAAACCGATTAAATGTAAATAATCGGACTTTACAAAACTGATTTTATTTACTTTTAATCGCTTTTTCTCAATTAGATTTTTATTTTAATTTGTTGTCCCAATGATAGTTGATTGAAAAACGTTCATACGAATGAAATATAGCGGAGGACAAAAAACGAATGCTAAAATAAATCCAAATGGAAATTGTCACGTGAACACATTCAAATCTTCTAATTTATTTTAATATTCTCAACACAACGGTTCCAACAATTTCCTATTGATTAAAAAGCAAATGGTTTACACTCGTAGCCATACCTGAACGGACAAAAGTCCCGGGAGTGCCGAATTTATCACCGAACGAGAAGGCGGACGCGACGGGCGAAGAGGCCACCTTCGGGCTCGTACCATCGCCCAGCGAGAACGAGAAGTTCTTGGCCGACACGGGGGGAACGGCACCGGTGGCCGGACTATCGGCGGCCAGCGAGCGCTCCACCTGCGGGGAGGCCGCCGCCAGCTGGCCCTTGCTCATCTGATCTTGGACGTTGTCGACGGCCCGCTTAAACTCGTGGGCGATTTCGGGCGTTTTGAAACGGAGGGCCAGGCGCTCGGGGCGCATCTCCTGGTCGGCGAAATCGTTGGCGCACCACACCCACGAGCGATCGTCTTTGGGCGAGAAGCGCATGTCGGGAGTAAGGAAGTGGTTGAGACAGACCTGGAAGTGGTGATGTAGAAAAATATCATCAACGGGGTTGGTTGGGTAAAACAAATTCACGAATGCGTGGGCTAGCTGATTGTGGATGATTGTGTGACTTATTAATTCTCTTAAAAGATGTAATCAGTCACAAATAATTTTAAATTTTATTAACGTGTTACAACTTATAAGTGCGATTGGGTAGAACACACATTAGAAAAAAAAATTAGAATTGAAAAAATTCGAAATCAATTAAAATAATTGCCGATTTAATTAAAACAATTACTAATTAAATTTTTTTAAATTGTCAATTAAAATTGAAATATTTGTAAAAAAAAATTTAACAAACGTTGATTAAAATTTAAATAATTAGTTGCCGAATAACGAAAAATATATAACTTACTTTGAGAATCTGCTCTCGTCGCATCAGCAAGCGAACCTTGAGCGTGGCCCGGTGCAACAGAATCTTGACATCGCCCAGCCCGCGCTCCCGCCACTCGCCATCGGCATGCCGATACAACTTAGCCCGCTGACTATACAGCACATCCTCGGCTTCCTCCCCAGTCGTCACCGTCACCAACTCAGGCAACGGCACCACCGGCTTGAAATAGATGCTGTCTCCTTCGCTATCCCCATCCTCCTCAGCGTACGATCCCTCCGCGTTCGGCTGTTCGTCCGCTTTCTCGGCGGTCTCCTCAAACCCGATCACGGCCGGCGATTTGGGAGTCTTGACTGGACTTTTAGGTCGCACGCCGCCGAAATTGAAGGTGAAGGTGGTGGGCGTACCGAATCTGAATTCGCCGGGTCCACCGCGGGTCGGTGTCTGCGCCGCCGCGCCCTGGCCAAAAACGCTCGGAGCCGCCGCAGCCTTCTCGGGGGTGGACGACGTCACGAACTGGAACTGCCCAGCCGGATCCGGCATCGAGAACTTGAATCCGGACGGCGACCGGCCGTCCGTGGTCTTGGTCGCGGTGGTGGTGACCGGGAATCCGAACTTGAAGGCTGGCGACTCGGCGGTGGTGGACGGACGGGCCACGCTGCCCGGTTTCACGGTGCCGCAGGCGGTACACTGCGACGAATCGGCTTCGTTCCGCACATAGCATTCCCCACATTCCCACGATCCAGTCTTGGGTTTGAAGAGCTCGCTGAGGGGAACAGGGATGAGAGCCGGGATAGGAGCCGTCTTGGAGGCGGTACCGCAGGCTTTGCACTGGGCCGAATCGGGATCATTTCGCACGTAGCATTCCCCACACTCCCACGATCCGGTCTTAGGCTTGAACAGCTCGCTGAGGGGAACGGCAGCACTTGGCGGCACCACTTGCTTGGTCATGAAACACATCTCGCATTTATCGGTCGAATAGTGATTCTCCTTGTATTTGCAGAGATCGCATTCCCAGTAGGAGTCCCCGCTGGAATCGGCCGTAGTATCCTGAGCGTCGGACGAGTCCACGGTGGAGGTACTGGACGTGTTCACCGAGTCGTCCGCCTCACCAGCTTCACCGACTTCGCTCTCCAGGCGCCGCTGGGCCGACTCGAAGGCGTCACGGAAGAAGGAAGCCAACCTGGCATCGCGGAACTTGACAGCAAATTTCTCTTCGCGTAACTCCCCCTCCGAGAAATCCTTGGCGCACCAGACCCACGCCTTGTCTGAGGAGGGCATAGGCTGCAGCTTGATGGCGGTGTTGATGTAGTGGTTGGCGCAGATCTTCAATACCTGCTCGCGGCGCATGAGTAGACGGACGCGACGGGTACGCAGGTGGCGCAGCAGCTTGATCTCACCAATACCGCGCTCCTTCCATTCCTTGGTGGTTTCCACGTATCGGAACAGCTTGGCTCGCTCACCAAACAGCTTCTCCTCGTCCTCTTCACCAGTCTTCACGGCTACCAGCTCGGGTAGCGGCACCACAGGTTTGAACTCAACATTGGGCTCGAATTCGGGAGCGGTCCCAGGCGAGGCCGGCGATTCGGCTGCTTTGGGGGTGGTAGGCCCTTTCGGCGTCTGGAAAGCCTTGGGATCAACATGGTCCTTGCTCAGCGAGGAAAAGAGGTTGGTGGTATCGCCGGCCTTGTCAAAGGCCTGGAACAGGTCAGTAACCACCGAGGCTTTGGGCTTGGTCGAGTCGGAGGAATTCAATTTGGGAGTGGAGGTAGTGGTGGTGGTTGTCTGGTCCTTAGGCGGCGAGGTAAAACTGAAGCCGGCAAAAGGATTAGCCTTGGGCGCACAGCTGGTCACATCTGCGTTCTTGACCGCCTCCTTCTGCGGCTCAACAGTGAGCGGCTTGACCACCGGTGACGAGTTGAAAGAGAACCCTCCGAACACGATCTTGCCATCGCTGCTGGGTTTCTCCTCCTGTTTATTGAAGGCGGCCGCCATGGAACCAAGCAGCTGCGAAGCTGGTCCCAGTGGTTCTCCAGCCGTTCCGTTCTCCTCGCTGGCCTTGATGGGCGAGGCGCCGAATATGTGACCCGATGTGGGCTTAGGCGCAACGGTGGCCGCGCCGAACACGAAACCGGACGGCTTGACCACGGCAGCGGCACCACCGAAGATGGACTTGCCGAAGGCAAACTGTTGCGGACTGCCGCCGAAGGTGATGGGTTGGGTGGATGAGGAGGTGGAGGTGGTGGTCAGCGCCGAACCGCCAGTGGCTATCGAGCTGACTGTGGTGGTGGTGGTCACCAGGGTCACCGCTGTGGGACTGGAGCGGGCGCCCACTCCGAAGCCGAAACTGAAACCTTCCTGCGGCGGTTTGTCGAGCGCGGAACGCAGGAGAGAGAATCCGCCGCCAGTTTTGTTGCCGTCACTCGCGGGCGGCACGCCAAACTTGAAGGGAGTGCTGGTGGTGGTGACTGGTGCGGTTGGGCTTGGTGTTGCAGCAGTGCTGGATTTAATGGTGGCTGCCTGGGGGTTGGGCGTATCGCAGGCCACGCAGGTGGGACTGCCGTCCTCGTTGTTCACATAGCAAATGGTGCAGCTCCATGTACCAGCCTTGGGACGGAACTTATCCCCGAATCCGACCACCTTTGCCTGATCAGGGGCCGGTGCCGCAGTGGATGCTCCGGTTGGTGCTGGCGTCTCACAGGCTGCACACACGGCTCGTCCCGTGTTGGTTATCATGCACACCGAGCAGACCCAGGATCCAGGGGCCAGCTTGAACTTATCGCCGAATCCGGGCCCGGGTTTCGATTCACCCGCACCACTCACGGTGGTGACCGGTTTGGCAGCTGCGATTTTGCGAGCGCGGTCAAACTGTTTCTTGAACTCCTGGCCGATCTCCACCGTCTTGAAGCGGATGCAGAACTGCTCCATGCGCATCTGCTCGTCGGCGAAATCCATGGCGCCCCACACCCACGCCTTGTCCACCTTCTTCATGGGCGACAGCTCCATGTCGGGCAGCACAGAGTGGTTGGCGCAGATCTTGTGCACCTGGTCGCGACGCATGAGCAGGCGGACGCGGCCACTGGCCTTGTGGTGCAGCAGCTTGACCACGCCAACGCCGCGCTCCTTCCACTCATTGGGGACGAAGCGGAAGAGTTTGGCGCGCTCCTCGAATAGCACGTTCTCGTCTTCCTCGCCGGTGCGCACTTCCACCTCTGCCGGCAGTGGGATGACCGGCTTGAAGTCGGGTCCGCCACCGGCGCCGCTGCAGTCCTCCTCGTGGTAGCGCTCACTGCTGTCTCGTCGCGATCTGGTCGGGCTGGTCGAACCTGGTGAAATAACACATGATGTAATATTAGCACAATCCTTGTTTGATTCAATTAATCCTTAAGCAGAGTACTGATACGAACACCTTTCATAATATCTATATTTGCTTAGGTACGAATATGGATATTGGAAATGCAATCAGGCATTTGGACAAGTTTTCGATGTGTCAGCAATTTTTCGGTAATTTTTCGAAGTTTTCATCTCGTAATAATGAACTTGAAAATTATATCAATCATTTTTTTTACGATCACTACAGTGAATAGATATACAGGGCTTCTGTATCAGTTGCCATGACAATGTCTGAGGGTCGTTAGTACCCACGGGAACGATTAAAGCGCAAGTCCAGGCCAGAATTCGAACAATCGGTCATAATACTGATACCAATAAAATCTGATAAATATCAATTGTTTATTTAGCAGTCGTTCGAAAAGAAATTAATGATGTTGGAAGTTGTTGTTGGACACACATGTTTATTTCACAAACAGGCCGTCTGCTGAACGAATTTTACCTATTTGCGATTCCCCTTGCAGAATGTTGGACGGACTGGACACGATGACGGCCTCATCGGGAAGCGCAATCTGGAAGCTGTGAGGCGAGGCGGTCAAATCGTTGGCGTTGGGCGGAACCTGAACGCTGGGTGCCGGTGACTGTTGCACACTGGGTACCGGGGCGAACTGGAATCCGCTTCCGGCTGTGGATGTTAGCGGCGCACCGGTCACATCGCTGGCCATCGTAACTGTACGGATAACCGTCCCACCTAACAAGATGAAAATATATTGAAAATCAAATGCTTAAATACAAATTACATAAAACCGTCGCAAATAGTGGTCTCATGATTAGTAGTGGTAAAATAGTGAAAATAGTTTTATCAAACATGTCAATTTGTAAAGTTTTGCATGTTTAGCTGGTAACCAAAACATGTATACTACATTTATTTATCAAAACAGTTTGTCAAGACTTGCTGCAATGCGAGTTTTAAAAAAAAGTTTAAACATCACACACCATTTTAAAAATTTCAAAAAGTTAGGAAAAAATTAAATTACAGTAAAAAAAAACTAGGAAAATTTAAAATGACAGGATAAAAATTAGGAAAAATTTAAATTACAGTGAAAAAAATTAGAAAAAATTAAAATTACAGTAAAAAAAATTGAAAAATTGAAATTACAGTAAAAAAAAAAAAGTTAAGTAGGAAGGTTGTGTTGAACAAATCATTAAACTTTTTCATCGAATTTCTATTTTTTAATAACCGCTTCAAACAATTCGAATTTAAGGTTCTAATAAAAAAAAATGAACAAGGTAAAAGAAGCTCTTACGTCCATCTCCCTTAGCCTGCAAAGATATTGGCTCCAAAGGCGCAGTAGGCAACGATCCAAGTCCAAGCTGGGGAAACATGATTTGAGTCGTGTCATCGCCAGCCTGGTTATTGATGAGACGCGATGGCACGTTGAAATGGAACTCGGGCAACGACTGGCCTTCACTGAAAACATATCAACAAGAATCACACGTCACTGCTGTCAACTCATCGATAGGCATACAACAAGTGCATCAACATTGTCAGTGGGGATCTATTTCAATTGAAAATTTATTAAAAATTAAATCACTCACCGTTAACATTCAATTTATAGACTAATTTATTTATATAACTCGTCGATTAATTTTGATTATTTATTATCCCTGATCACTGTAGTGAATATAAAAATGGGAGATTCTGAACCCCTCGTGTCGATATGGCAATATGTTAGGGGCACAGTTTTACCACAGGATCGAATAACCGAGACCCTGCGACTGGGATCGAACCCGGGACCGCCCGCACCGCAGTCGGTTGCAATATCGACTGGGCTAGACGTAAGTTGTCTTTAGATAATGTAACAATCAATCGAGCGCAAAATATTGCGTCATAACTGACCAAGCACTCATCCTTAAAGCAAAATAAAATTAATCTAAAAGTACCAACCTAAAGGACAATCCAGTAAACATGGAAGCTGGATTCGCGTGGAAGTAGGCCGGCGGAACAGCCGGTAGAGAATGGTGAGGATGACCCTGGATGATGCCGCCATTCGGTGGTGGTGGTCCCATTCCCGGCACCGGCACGCCCCCTGGTGGTGGTGGGTAGAAGGCGGGGTAAGTGTGTGGCGGTTGGAGAGGAGGCAGGCCTCGTCCCGCGGACGGTGGCGGGTAAGCACTGTTGGGAGTTCCCAGCTGGCCTGAAATAATGGAACAGAAATATCAACCATACACTCTAATGAAAAATATAATTTGACTAACTTTTCATATATAGTTTACTACATCGATTGAACACGCAATGTCTCCATATTTGATCGACCAAATGTTGATCTGTTTCTTTTGAAAAGGAATTCGTTCCATATCCTCGTTGATTTTTCTGCATTACAGTGCATATTCTTTCTTATATACACATTGGTGATTTAATTGGACAATTATAGTTAAATCTGTCACCAAACATACACATCACTAAAATCGCTGGCTAGCAAATTTTATAAAAATTTCGGAAAATTTATGATCGGAAGTTTCATTATTATTTTTTTTAATTTTTAATTTTAAGAAATTCTCAAGTTGCATATGATCTTTTTTTTTTTTTTTTTTTTTTTCCAAGAAGAATGTTTACAACTTGGTACTGTTTCTCGAGAAAAATAACTAATACGTTCCAAAATCCAAAACTGAGATATAATTTGAACAATAAAGAGATACGATTAAAACTGAGATAAAATTTGAACATAATTTGAATAATGAACTCGAAGAACCCACAACAAACCACCAAGCCGCTATACCTACCAACAGTCTGTCCGTACGGGTAGTCAGTATGCAGGGGAAGTTCTCCCGGATACCCGTAAGCCGGATTATGCCTGAAATCGCCGTGATGATTCTCGTGATTCCCGCCGCCGTCGTCGTAATCCTCTTCCTCTTCCTCATTGTAGTAGTAGCCGTCGTAGTAATCCAAATCATCGTCGTCGTGGCCCTGATGCGCGTCTTCGGAGCGCGGAAGTGCAACGGCACCCGCAGCCGGCGTTGCCGCATCACGGGACGCCCCGTTACCCGCCCGCCGGTTACCCGTCGCCGTGGATCGTCGACGTCTCGGCGGCGACCGCATACCCATCTTCCCAATCGCCTCGGTCAGCTTCTCCAGCTTGGCGATCAGTAACTCGCTCTCGTCCTTGCTCTGCTGAAGTACCTGCTGCAGCACTTGCTCGATGGAGCGGTTGGTTTCAAGGATGGCCCGGTTCTGCTCCACCATAGTGCGTACCACCGCCTCCTGGTTGGCGGCCAGCGAGCGCATCTGGGCGTCCAGGCGTTCGGGACTGGGTCGGGTGTGACCGGCAGTAGGGTGGGAGCGGCGGACGATGCCGGTGAGGGGGAGACCGGGGAAGGCCCCGGTGGCGTGGGGCGTGCGTTGGGGGGTGCTGAGGTCGACGGGGATGGGGCCGCCTTGGTTGGCTGGTGGGGGTGATGAGCGGAGGGGGAGGAGGCTGCTGGTGTCCTGCAGTGGGGTGAATGGCTGCACCGGAGAGAAGCACTGCTCTGGTTCTTCGGAGTCCTGGGTGAAGGAGCCGTCGCTGCCGCCAAATTCGTTACGTTGGGCTGCGGGGGAAAAACGAGAACGGTGAGAGGACGTCAAAAATATTATTGCGTGATCGATAACATCGCAATAACGCAGAACACACGATAAAACACTAAATTATCCAATAATCAGTTATACCATTTTTTTTTAAATACCGAACAACTACAACAAAACGAAAAAACAAACAAAATAGCGAATATCAACTACACAGCGTCAGAACGGATCACCTACCATGGCAGAAATAAGAAAGGAGTGCAGCTGAAGAAAAGACAAGGCAATTGATAAGCGTATAAAGTAAGACTAAACAAAGGCTCGCCCACCATTAAAAAAAAAATTCCGCAACAAAATTCCGTTTTCATGCAGAAGGTGAAAGCGTACAATCCAAAATAAAAAGGACAGGAGGGCAATATTATATTTTTGTAACTCACCGGTGTCTGGATCGATTCTGGTCAACAGCGTCTCGATGTCCTCAATCTGATCGGACAGAACCTGGTTGAGCGGATGTCGCTTGTCGCCGCGCACGCGATCCAGCGTGAGATAGAGGGCGTCGCGGGCGCGCGTCAGCAGGATGATGTGACGACTGCGCATCTCAGAGGTGATGGACTCGCGAGACGTGTTGCCGAATTCCTCCGAAGCCAGTTTCTTGTAGGTCTGTAGTAGCCAAACGAAGAAATATCAGCGTGATTCAAATAGCATATAAAAAGAAGAAATCGTCTAATTTCGAATCGAATGAAACAACATTTTTAGAATCACCGTTTTCAGAACAGCTTTTAAAATTGCTAAAACGCCCAACACCCACATAATATAACCGATAAAAAGAAAATAATGGACAAAGTTGGATTATACTTTCGACGAGCAAAATTGGCCCTCCAACTACAGAACTACAAAAATAATCTATTAAAGCTTTCGTTAGACAGATGTCAGGTTTAGAACTCGTGTAGGTGGTCCGATTCTTCACAAACAAAACACAAACAAAATTTTCCTCAAGTAACAAGTTTTTTTATTCCGGATCACTGTAGTGAATAGCACTACAGGAGGTTATTGCACCCCTCGTATCGCTGTGGCAATGTGTGAGGGGCACATTCCAGTACC
>JAUJYS010005850.1:0-10747 GCA_033995665.1 Melogona broelemanni | reverse complement strand
CCCAGGACTAACCAACACAACATTTCCCTCGCCATAGGCCCCCCAAGGGGCTGCTTGCGGGTTTAACTTGTAAATTGCTAAGAGGTTTTATCTTATGGACATTTAATTAACATCGTAGAAAGTTAGCAACATTTTGTTTACGGTTTCATATGATTGCAATGTTCAATGAGCATTTATTCTATTTTTATTCCACAGGGAATACGAAAGCAACTGGAAATGTTCCAAGATCTTGTATCAAGACACGTAACCAAATTTAAACGTTTTCTGACAACGACGCTTCCAAGGATTCGTGGTGGAGAAGAAGACGAGACAAGTCTACGGCAATATATTGCCAGAATCAAAAGTTCGGCATTCGCCACTGAGATATTGGACTTTTGGATTGACTTTAAAAAGGATGAATTGGCCTGCCTTGAGGGATATTTTGACACCCTGAAGGATATTGAAGTTGCTCGTGAAAGTTGCGATTTATTAAGGTTCACACATAACCCTGCGTTCAAAAATGTGCTCGTCTTTTCTTTTGGATTAATTGCCAACAAGTCCCACCCATTTTTGACCATTCTTGACAATTCCTCTCAGCTTCCAGAGTTTGATGTAACAAATGACCAGAATAGTTTATTTAATCATTGGTTTTCTGACTCTAACATAACTAGAATTTTGAAAACATCTTTAAAAAAGTTCGACGATTTTGCAAAGGAAAATGGTAAGGACACAAGTTTAAAATGCATTGTCAGCACCATGGTGAACACCAGCAATACAGAGGAGGACGCTCCTGGAAATATTTTGATATATAATAATTCAGAAAGCACCCAGTTTAAGACGCCGTCGGCCCCCGGGATTCCAATTATGACTAGCAGGACTTGTAATAAAATACATTTGGCATGGGACAAGCCAAGGATTCAACCAGAATCTGTCGTTCGCTATATGGTTAGACTGAAGACGGAGTCTTTTTCTGATCGCATTCGATATAGTGAAACGAAAGATGCTTGTGAACAATCAATTGCTATTAATTTATTTCCAAATACATTCTATAGATTTCAAATTGGTTCCATTAGCAAAGTGGGTGTCTGTGAATTCAGCGACTGGAGTCAACCCATCAGCACAAGAAGACAATACAAATATACAGAATCGAAATCGATGTAGATATTGAGTCAACCCATCAGCACTCTTGCCCTTGAAACAAACACGGAAGGGGCTCAATTCGCAATGACTTTGCCAACGTTTTTATTTTATGTATATTTACGGATTGCCAGAGCAACAATGAAAATATAAGCATTAGTGCATGCATTCAAAGCAGTGGTGCATTAGTGCGTCTGTTCAGAAAGTGATTTTGTCGGTGTTTTTATTTTTTTAACGATGGAAGAAAAATGTCCCAGGTTCCTCATGAAAAGGAAATAGGAACGGTTTGCTTCCTTTCAGTTTCTGTAGGAATTGAAACGGGAACGAGGACTGATACGGGAACCGGAAGCCAACACAATTATATAGAATCGAAATCGATATAGAATAGAATCGAATGAAAATAGAATCGGTGATATGGTTCGATATAATCAGCACTCCAAATTTATTTTTTGTTGATTGCCTCTTGTGTTCCCATGAATAGAGGTTATAAGTAGTAATGATGAAGCATATCCAAAAATGCATATAAACAGTGAGCTCAGAAGTCGACTCTTGCTTTTCGGTTAAAAGCCACGTGTATGCAACAAATGTTATTTTTAATTAGCATGCGATTAGATACTGTCATAATGAAAGGGGATAAAAAATCCAAGCCCAATAAACAATATTGATCATATTGTTAGCATGAGTGACGAATTCAAGGGAGTGCCTGATGTAATTCGGCTAATTGTTTAACCCGGACACTCTGTTTTAACGCTTTAGTGCTTGTTTCAGAAATTATCGAGCAGTCTTCGGAATAATTTTATCATGTTTCAATTTATTTTCTTGTGCGTAATCTGTTTTCTGTTTTGGAATGTAATTTTAAGGTAAGCCCTGCATTTTTGTTTACAATTACATAATCATTAAATAGGTTAGCATAGAACACGTACATTTGTATCACCTACGTGTATTTTGTACATTTTACGGCAAATGACATTTCTATATTGAATATACAGAAAAACTATATCATATTACATGCTGCTATTTAAAACTATATACATTATAAGCTTACGGACTCACAAACCTTTAAGCGTTCCCAATGTGACACTTTTATATATATTTTATTCACCTACGAAGAAGGCATCACCGCCGAAATTTCTTGTCTTTTGTTTCTTTTGTAACTGTCAGATTAAAAGTGTCTTAATTATCGGACTTTATTTTCCTGATTTTCTTTATTTCAATCGGTATTTTTTGAAATTTTGGATTATGTGTGCATGTACAGATATATTTTGTTGACATTCTTGCGCTTCATGGTGTTGGTTTTGATGGAGTTGTGAAATAAAAGTTTTTAAATGTTTGATTTTCGTCTGTTCGTCTGGTATTTGCTTGGGAAAGGTAATTTTGATATTTGAATAGGAAAGGTTAAAGGTTAAGGTACCAAAAAATTATTTTGGTCTCTAGAATAAAACTAACGAACCTATCTTCAGGATAGAAAGAATTTCTTCCCGACAATTGGATTGTCGATAATTTTTTGAGTGCTTAACATGATGCTCAGTTTTACCTGTATTTTTATTGATAAAACGGACACGATCGGATAAAAACGAGCAGAATTATATCACGGGAACTACAAAGACACGTTTTTCTTTTAGAAAATAAATGCGAAAATAAGTACGTACGGATGGCTCAGTGGGTATGGCGACATCCTACAAAGCCGACGGTCCCGGGTTCGCTTCCCGGCGTAGGCTTTCGTTTATTCGTTAGCCTGGGGTAGTGGCGTCACCCCTGAGCTTCCATTAGGGAGTCCAGAGCTTAGGGGTGGATCCTTCACCCTGGCTATTCCAGCTGCATCCCTCTTCCCTTCCCTTCCCTGCGCCTCACATATGTCCACAGAAACACGAGGGTGCAGTATTCCTGTAGTGCACTAGGCGCTACGGTGATTTAAAATATATATATATATATATATATGGAAGGATAATTGCTTTGGAACGTGCTTTTCTTAATTGCAATTTATTGATTTAGAATTGAAATCGATCGAGAAAACCCCGCTTTACTTTTATTATTTACGCTTTTACGCTTGTTGCCCAGTGCTATTCGCTGCTCACCACTCGATGTTTCTCATTTTCTCAGGTATTCAAGAGAAGCTGGGCATCCTGAACAACGGCGTGGTGTACGCCCTGTACGACTACGACGCCCACACCAGTGACGAGCTCACCTTCAGGGACCAGGACGTCATCGTGGTTCTGCGCAAGGGAGACGAATTCGAACGCGAGTGGTGGTGGTCGAAGGTCAAGGACCGCGAGGGATACATACCCAGGAATCTACTCGGGGTAGGCATTCATTCATTGAGTATAAACTCACATACCGGTATATATTAACCGACATTTAATAATACAAGACAGTACTCAAAGAAATTAATTTCCCATTTTTAATTTACATTTTCTGTTTATTCAGTTGCACCCTAGGGTCCTGCCGTCCCCCGACCCTTGACGTGACGTGTTGAACTCAAGTTTTGGAAGTCGCGGGTGACCATCGTGTCGTCACTGACACTGCCAAGGTCAACTCAACACGACCTTCGGCACATTCGTGTCTGCTATCGGCACACGCACACTTTTTGCACATCGGCACCTGTTGAATTGACACCTGATATAGTCACACTCACCGACAAAGAGAAAGAAGATAAGTGGCCTTAGCTGATTTCAATTTTTAACAGTGTCCCCGAAACATTTCGGGCCACACGCGTTTTGTAGGAGCGGAACGGGGGAAAATGCTCAATTCATCCTAAATGTTTTATCTGTGTGATGGTGGGGAAAAGCAACGCCCTTGAAATTAGTTAGCTGGTGTAAATATAGGTGGATTATACGACAAACGTTATTAGCGTAACACATGAAATGCAAAAACTTTACACACTTTGGACATTAGTATCTCTTTTTTATTTTCAGTTGCCCCAAGTCTTTGAACATATCCTTGTCTGTATGTACTGTTCGTGAAAATTCGTGTGCCAGATCCCAGAATTCCGTTTAAAATTTCGTTTAAAATTCAGTCTAAAAAAAACGTGTATGCGTGCTGGCGGGGGGCTTAGTTACGCTCGAGACTAGACAAACTTTATTATCGGGTTTAAAGGTCGCATCATTTCAGATTTGTTGTCACATTTTTTTTTTTGCAATGGGGTCAAAATTCATAGAAACGATTTCCCTCGTCAAAGGGAAGGGCTGGTCAGTTTTGTAGGAGATTGGACAAATGTTTCATCGGAAACTAATTTTGAGCACTTACTAAAAACGGGATGAGCCAAATTATTATTATTGTTCGGCAACATCAACTCATTTAGGAAATCTCTAAATGTATTGAATATATTAATAGTGTCAATATGGGCCGATTTTACGGCGTTCTAATGTGGTCAAATGTGATCATTTCTTAGAAGTTGAATCAAATATTTTCAATAAATAATATTCTTATAAACTATCAATTGTTGGTTAGTCAGTCCAGAGACTGGTTTTAACAGCAGGGTGTCGTCTCTGGACCACGACCCTCGATCCCCTGACACCTGTGTTTTACTAGGCAGAGGTGGTTTTACAGAGGTGGTTTTGTCAATATCAATGTCAATAAGCCAATATCCAACGATCGGCTTCGCTGGGAATCGAACCGCTGGTGAAATCCGCTGGTTGGTGAGCGAGCACGCTACCTCACGGCCACAGCGGAAAAAACTATTAAGTTTTAAAAAAAATGCAACAAAATTGTTTACGACATCATTTTCAATTACTGTTTCCGGAAAACGACACATAATTTTAATCCTCGAAATGTTGAAGAAAAGATGATGTTGCATTTTATGTTGAAGACTGTTACTTCTCAAAGGTATTCAATGTTTTTCTGCTCAAACATAGCCGAAAAAAGGCAATTGCAACATTTGCAAGTGGTAAATTTTTATTTCCGCAATTAAATAAGTAAAAAGTTGTAGGTCACCGATTTTAAAAATTCGCTTTACTTATCAAAATCAAAGTGTTGGGATCGTTAGCAATACCTGATAGCTAAATATTTAGTTACAAGGTAAATTAAATAGTTACAATTCAGTTGCTGTTAAAACGTATTTGTAGTTTACGTTTTATTTATCGCGAGCTGCTCTACTTAATACCCAGTATGTTATGAAACTCAAGCATGAACTGAAGGATGCTGTAGGTCCACATTGCACCGTACTCTTTGCATCAGAAGAATCTGAATATTAATCTCTCAGCAGTGGTAATATCTTGTCACTCTCATTTTCATGGTCGACTTGCACATCACAGGAAAGCGAGCTAAATCCAGCTAACCAAATGAATTAGGTGTTGCAATAGTCGAAAGTAGAAACCCCTGCATATCCGATAGACTAATATAGTGTTTACATTTCAGTGTTTTACCTGCTGGTATTATCAACAATATTATGAAGTTTGTGTGACAACAGGACACCAACCAAATATATCAAGCCAACACAACTTTTTCTGATTCTGTTGGTGGATAAAAAAAATTCGAAAAAGATTCAAGCTTTGGTCCTGAATCAACTGCCCAACTGGTTTTTCGCCATGTTAAAAAAAATATATTTGTTTATTGGCCTTGCCGTTGGTGAAGAAAAGACATTTCGACGCTTAGCCGGTAGGTGACGAAATTTGAATAAACTCAACCTTTCGCCACCTAGTGAATGATAAAATAATTGGTAGACACACTGTAGATAGAAAATGTCTTTCAATGTCACTTGACATTTAAAGTGAATATCATAATGCGAATAGCTCTCCATGCGTCATCTTCATTTTATATCCGTCCAAAAAATAACTCAAATACCGTATCAGAATCTGGTGGCACCTAACAAAATAATTATTTGTATGTGCAGACAATAACCTTTATTCTCAACCGTGTTATTTTTTATTTTTCAAGTTACGCAGATTTACGTTTTTTGTACTGTACGTGCCTTTTCCCGACTCGTGTCACCCAAGGTTACTTTTTCGACCTGCAAGTGCTATGCATTTTGGAGTTACTCGTATACCCGTTCAACCGGTTCAGCATGTGAAAGGGAGGGGGGCAATTAAAATGTACATGTATATCATAATTATTTTTACATATGTAGTTTGTAAACGAATCGGTAATCGATAGCTGAACACGGTTGATTCGTGATGGTGGACCTTGTAGTCTTAATTGACTTTTATGTGAAAAAGTTGTTAGGCATACATACACACACCTATATTTAATAATTGCATTTTACCTTGTACATAGATAACGGTATGGATTGTAATAGTAATAAAAAAAATAGTGTCGTCTCGATAACTGTTTCATTTAAGTCGTCCATTTTTCATTTTGAATTTTCAGTTTTTGTGACATGGTTCAGTGCAAGCGTTTCATTATTGTTCAGGGCAAGGTGCCAAAGTTAGATTGGGCAGTTTTATTTTACAAAATGCTAACGTACACTAAAATTCATATTTGTTGTTGCCAATCGTGTCGTCTCCGGACCCCGACCCTCGATCCCCCGACACCTGGTGACTTCAGGGAGAGCAGAAGCCCCGTGAGTTTTCTTGGCAGAATACAGGGGTGGTTTGCCATAGCCTTCCCCAGCGCAGTACCATGAGTCAATCCAACGATCGGCTATGCCGGGAATCGAACCCAGATCCGCTGGTTGGTGAGTGAGCACGCTCACCTCTCGGCCAGACGGATGTACAAAAATTAATTATTATTAATGTTTAAATTAATATTATTAACCATTTATTTGACGCACATTTAATGGCAGGTTTTTACCAGCGCCATCTAGCGAGCATCTCTGATAATAATTTATTCTCAGTTGGCTTTGCATAAACTGTATTTTAACCCATTTCATAGATTGCTAGTTTGCCTGATGGTGTTATGTGAAATGTTTATGACAAGAGAGAAGACATTCGGATACCAAAGCAATCGAGATGAAAATTTGAATGCAAGCTAATTTGAACTTTAATTTAAAAAAAAATTATGATTGATTTGTGATTGAATAGAGGAAAGGGAACAAAGAGCAGGAACGCGGTGAAGTCAGACTTTGAATTTATATTTGCGAATTGCACGACTTAATTTAGTTCATAAGCTTGCCGGTACTCGGTAAGCTTATGAACTAAATTTCGTTTTCGGTTTTCCAATTATTATCGACAATGATGGAGGGTAAGTATCGTGTAATTCGCAAAGCAACATTCAACCATTTGTTCGAGGAAAGCGATCAAACAAATTTGATTGTCTTGATAATTATATAATCTTACAAAAATTGAAGTCAAGTTTCACTGGTAGAAAAATTCAATTTTAATACTGTTACATATGTATATATATAATTTATAAATATAAAAACAATGTGGCAAAACATTTACGATTTGCCTTTCGAAGTATGGCTTGATAACAAGTGTTTTGATATGAGAGTTGACAAGACTCGAAGATTGAAGATAAACGATAACAAAAATAAGAAAAAATAGAATTTGTGACAACAGCACTGTTCACATATCGCTCGCGACTGTCGCTGGTGAAGTCATTTCACCTGACGTTTTCAGCCATTATGTGGACAGTGCTAATTTGACACACTGTTCAAGGGACACTTTTAATAGGACATCACCGCAAGTACAAATGCAACTTGAGACCCACATTCGAAGCATATTTAAAAATTTTAATCGTCGAATAGGACATTATTATTAAGAAGTGTGTGGTCAGACTACGTGATTCTATTTTGAGTTAGTCCACTTCAGCAACCACATATAATTTATTGCCTAATTTTTTTAAATCTGTGATAGATTCCTTCGAACTCTGATTTTTGACCGTCGGAAATAAATCTCAATTGTCAACAAACAGGCGTCGGCATATATATATTTTTGCAGCGATACAAATATTGTGTGGTATGTTTTGCGTTATAATGCGTTTTTTAAGCAAGTCTGTATAATATGGACAACAAAAATAGCAGCATTGTGAAATGAAATCACATTTTCAAAAAAAACAAAAAAACTTAAAAGGCGATTCGAAAATATTCAGATATATTTTTGGCGTAATATTTCTCCCCTTCACAAACTTTAAATCGGAACCAGAATAAGAGTCAATGTGAGATGGCGTTTTAAAATTCAAAAATTGAGTTGAACTGGTGGATCAAAACTGGTTACGAGGTAAACTGTACGCTTGATAAATGGATGACTCATGCGTTGATCATGACTAGAACACAAAACTATCTTTCGAGCGAGATATAGTTTATTTTTTATTCCGGATCACTGTAGTGAATAACACTACAGGAGGTTATTGTACCCCTCGCGTCACGTTTTATGTCATGGTCTCCCGCGAAGGAAAATAATTTTTATACAATTAATTTAAATATTTTAAAGAGTTTCGTTAAGGAGCCATTGTGTGGTCAAAGATTCTCCTTCTTGTATTTGTCAATTTAAATAAGAGGCGGATTTTAATCCGAATTCTCTACCCGAATAATTTGAAGGTGTATAGAACTCTTTTCGAAACCTCTATCCGAAGCCAACCTGAAACTATATTGTGAATTTGTGATCACCAATGTTATTCACATTTAAAGGAAAAACTATACGACACTTTGGCGGTCCGAGTTATGCTGGGCTGCTTTAGCCAATGACATTAGGAGGTCTCGAGGGCAGGCAGGAGTCGTTGTCGTTAACACAACAAAGGTATAAAACATGGCGTCGTTACCTGCCCTGTCAGCACCTTTCATTTTGTCCGAGCTAGTTCCGTTCCATCGGCAAGCTTACAAATATTCCCTGTTACCAACTGTTTTCAACAAGCAAAAGCAAGTAAGCCAAGTTTTTCTATTATTACTTTGACTAAACGATGATAAATTTCATCGCTTCACCGGTAGGTGGCGATAAACCTTTAATACGTAATGGATATACGTGGTGCATTTATTATCCGGAGAATAAAACAAATCCCTTTCCACCTCCAAATTTAACGAATCGTTAAAACTATTAAAGCGAAACCGGTCACCCATTATATTTATGTGCAAAACCACTTTTCATATATTTGGTTTTATATTAGAACTCTGCGTACGCTAGCTAAAAATCTAAATATTTTTTTTCGTAAAACATTTAGGAATTTTATGGTTTCCAATTATCTAATTTATTATTTTGGAATCTTTTTCTTTTTCAGTCCTGGATCGTCCTCTTGCGGTGCAGAGTATTTGAAAGTTGATAGATCTGTCATCTATTTGAAATTTATTGGCGTGAGATGGCGCAGAGGCCTTTTGTTATTTCTTCAGTTCTATTTCAAAAAATCGTTATGGTAAAACTTGGTTTCAACGAAAAAAGGTTGGAAGAAATTGCGATCAAGATTAATGGCGCACTTCCGAGTATACCCATGTATGCTTCGCCTTGCGAATGACAAATTTTCGTTGCGCCACCCCAAATCTTTCCCACGGCTGGTTTAGGGTCACACAAAATCGAATGATCTTGCCCGAATTAAAAACTTAAACATGATCTAAACACAAAGTGTGCTGCTTTCGAAAGCTCGTATCGTCGTCCCATCGAGGATTCCCAGCGCACCACACTCCAACATGCTCCCCGCGCTCAATGGAGCATATCGGTGACCACATCCTCCTCGTCCTGGCGGCCGCCAGCTGCCCTCTCTTGCGCCCGTCGCACCAACTTCACGTAACGCTCCAAACTTTTGCACGGCTTACACTTGTAGATTCCCTCGTTGAGCGGCAGCCACGATTGGCTGGGTCCCAGCTGGAACCACACCAGGCAGTCCCGTGCCTGATGCCGGATGTGCGGCCCCAGCACCACGCGAATCAGGTTCTTGGTGTGCGGCGCGCAGCTGGCCAGCTCGGCGGCCAGCCCCGGACAGAAGACGTGTCCACCGCGGATGGACAATCGTTGGAGCAAAGGCCGCAGCGCCGAATGGGACAGGCGGTCGTGGGGATCGCGGCAGTCTACCGAGGTGGCGGTAGCGGCCACCACCGCGATCAGGAAGTGAGCTCGTCCTTCCTCCGTGACCACCACCTGGGCCGGGGTCAGCCCGACGGCTGGAAGTCCGTACAGTCCCTTCCGTCGGACTTCGATGGCGGCGTGGCGGTGCGGACCGCGCTGAACTGAGTATCCCAGATCACCGTACTCTTCCACCATCTCGACCACCTGGACCAGCAGCGGTGGTAGCGAGTGTTCCTGCAGGACCACCTGCTGGTGGAGATGCTCACCGGAGTCCGGGTGGACGGCGCGGACCCTCTTGACCGGCGGGTCGTGGTGACCGTCGTCGTCCTCGTCCTCGCCAGGCACGCGGCGCCTGGCCACCAGGTCCACGACGTCGGACGGACTGACCACGCAGGTGGGAGGCGGCGCCGCGCGCTGGTACGTCTGACCCAGCAGCAGAGCTTTGATCTCACTGCGCGGCGACGAGTCGCCCGGCGTACGGTTGCCCTCTACTGGATCGGGGGGGCGGTGCCAAGTCCGGGACGGCACCCCGCCGCCGTTCGTCGGGATCGAGGAGGCCGGCTGCTGCTTATGGCTGTGGTACTGCTCCATCTGTTTGCTGGACGCCTGCAGGAGCGTACGGAGCACACTGGAGGACTGTCCTTCGGCGGCCGGCTCCTCGTCCTGGGAGGTGGCCGCCGCGTCCGACTGGTCAATGGCCACCTGGTCAGCGCCACCCAGACCACCTACCTCTGCGTAGCCCGACTCCGTATGGTCGACACCGCGAT
>JAUJYS010005849.1:0-10748 GCA_033995665.1 Melogona broelemanni | reverse complement strand
GTCCAAGACCAAAATGTGTACTTTTTTGCATGTCCAAGACCAAAATGTGTACTTTTTTGCATGTCCAAGACCAAAATAAGTACTTTTTTGCATGTCCAAGACCAAAAGTCGGGACGTGACGTCATCGTTCAACGTGATGGACGTGCTTCGCTTCGGCTCCGCTAAATCGAAGCGAAAACTACGAAAATATACTAAGTATCGAGGTTTTTGTGTTTAAATCTCAACAACTATGGTGTGATATACGGTCAGTAAGATCTTTATTTGGAATATTGGATTATTTCGGCGTTTTTATTATAAAAAGAAATTATGGGTTTGGTGTCTACGGCACTTTGGTCGTGCAAGGCCTAATTTGTCGGGTATCAGAGGATATCTTCAATAGTAAGTTAAGTGTATTGTTTGAACTATTAGAGCAATATTTTGGCATAAAATGCATTCAGAGCATATACAACACAGTAATAAACGATCGTACTGGAGTTTTTATTAACAAATATAATTCTTGGGTCATTTTTGGCCCTTTGGTACGGCGGGGCTTAGTACGTGAGATATCGGACCAACAGAACTGGGCCAATTTGAGTTATTTGGCATTGTCTGAGCGTTTTTCTGATCTAAATCAAGTCGGGAAAATAATACATAATTGTAGTTTTTATTTCAATTCAAAATACAATGTCTTTTTGGGCTTTTTGGGTGTTTGTTCGCTACCTCTGCGGATAGATAGCTATCTTGTCCATACAGGGGCCGACCGACACAAAGTGGGCTCGTGGTTTGTGCCCTATCGTGCAATTTTGGAAGGTTCGGTGTTGTTTATTCAGGTATCAGAACATATTATTTTATTAAATATATCATTTCACAGTAGTTTTTATTTGATTTTCTATTTTTTTTGGGGTATTTTGGGTTTATCGCGGAGACGAGAGTATATGAGTGGCGCGATAGTCAAGATAAAGCTTGGCGCTCGATACTTGATAATTGACAACTTTTCCCATAGACATTTTGCGCAATTATCGATAGAATATCGATATAAAATGAATCGCCCAGAGCGCCCCAGTGTCAACGACGCAAAATGGCTGCTTGGGTTTCTGCTGCGTTGTATTAAGGTTTGTTTGGCATTTTTTTTGGGGATATTCATTTGTACACCTCAACTTAGAATTGTCCAGATTTCTGGCCCAGATGCTGTTGTGGGGCCCAGTTATGTTGCGCGGGGAATAACGGAGGACATATCGGATGGCTTGTTTGGAAAACACGGACTTGGTTCCGTTGTTGGATCGTACGCAGTTATGAAACAGTGCTATGGCAAGCCGTTTGTTGGGTTTGACGACCTTTCAGATGCAATTTATGGTAAGGGAGAAAATCTGAGTACGGGGGATTGTGACGCGGGACCTTACATCCTATTGGCTAATACATCGGGTTTTCTATCCGTGACTTATGAATTTGTTACGATGAAACATCCGTTAATGACGATGTTGACTGTGTTGTCACAAGACAATGGCCCCGTTCTCGCTCTTGGGCGAGCAGAACTGACAGAAGGACTGAATGTTGGGAAATGTCTTGTTTGGTTCTCGAATGTTGCTCGGCAATATTCTGATTTTGGTACGGTGTCAACGCTTTTTGATCTCGATCATGTGATTCTTAAAATACGTAATTTTTTGTACCGTGACATTTTCTATGGCAATGATGGGGAGATTATTGAGCGTCCCGATATCTGGAACAGGTTGTCAGTGTTGATATATGACAATGGACCCGTCATAGAATCTCAATATGAAGTTATAGCGTTGGGAACGTTCTTGTTTGGCTTTTCGGGTTGGAAATTGATCGTTCCCTATTATGCCATTGTTGTGCTGATACTGACAAGTTATGGTTTTGGTTTTTTTTCCAATTTCTGTGGCAGTCTCATCGTAAATAGGTTCGCATGGTTGGAAATTTTCACTGAGAGTGAGACAGCTCGGAACTACGGAATTGGATGCAGCTGGTACAAAGGTGATAAGGAACTACGGTGTGGGTACTCTTTATTGTTGAAGCTTGGACTGGCTAAGGACAATTACTCTTTATTGTTATCACATTGGGGAGAGAACCTCTTGGACTTGATTATACGGGGTGTCCTATTGGTTTGGACTTTTGCTCTAAAATTTGGTGGACTGTCAAGTTGTCACTGCTTTAAAAGGACATTTATACCGGGACCGTTGAGTGTTCAGGTAGGGAGAACGGGGATAACGATATCTATGACGAACAATCCCTTCCACATTAACCAGGTGAACAATTCCAAAGGAGGAAGATTGCCTGTACCGGTTGACAAGTCTTCTGATGACCACAACAAAATACAGGGTAAGAGTGATTGTTCACAGTTGCACACGGATTTAAATGTTGAGGATTCACGGAACGTTAAGATTATTCTCGAGGCAAAGGATCCAAGAAACGCTGGTCACCTTACTGCTGATGGTCAAAGCCCACTGCTTGGTAGAGGCTCAGTAAAAAGATCTCCAACCAAGTCGGGACATTTTTCTGGAGTTCCAGTTCTGCAACAAGGGATCTCGGCAAAATCGGCCTCAGCTTCAAATATCTTGATTTCCTTGAGTACCTTATCATCACCTACTATGACTTCACATTCCGGCTCGTCTTCTACAGAGAGTGCCAAGCCTGGTAACGATGACTCCAGAACCAAATATTTAACTGAGAGTTCATTTCTGGCCATGGTCAACAAGCAGACCCAAAAGCTGGAAGAGTTGGGTGAAATTCAGACAAGGAATATCAATGCTCGTTTCGACATGACAGATGGTAAGATAGGAGAACTATCTAAGGCCCATGGAACGCTTGAGCAAACAGTTATCACTCTCAAACAGGCAGTTGATGGCTTCCAGTTGACGGACGAAGAATTTAGGGCCGTCTCAGACAGAGTTTCACAACTGGAGATATTGAATTCAAAATTGATTGAGGACAATAATGGATACAGCTCCAGAATAGACGCGCTGGAAAACATGGTCCAATCTTTGGTTGAAGCGGGAGCAAGCTCATCTGGTTCGGGAATTAATGAGACCATTCTCCGTCAGGCACTATCTAAGCTCAACAGTGGAGTACAACGCAGTTATAACTCCAATCTAATTATTGACGGAATACCTTTTTTCCCTGAAGAAAACTTGAGAGAGATACTGGACGGAATTTGCCAATTTCTCAAAGTGGAATTAGATCCATCGCATGTAGTGGCCATTTATCGGTTGGCTCCGAGGCAAGATGGCACACGCAAGATCGTGGTTAAATTTTCAAGTAGTGAAACCAGATTTGCAATCATCCGCACGAAGAACAAGCTGGATAAACTCAACATGAAACATCTTGACTCGAGGTTCAAAAAGGATCAAAAGGTGTACATTAACGATCATTTAACACCAGAGAATACTAGATTGTTCGGCATGGCTAAGGCACGTTTAATGAGAGGAGAACATGCGTTTGTTTCTGTCAGAGCACCGGGAGGTTTGATACTTGCCCGCTATCGAGAAGACTCAATGGATTATCCAATAGAATTTGAAGAAGATATAGACGATCTTTGCGATGACCCTGAATTGCAGCCCTACATCAGCTATCCTTTGACTCGATACTCTAATAGGAATCTTCGACATGAGTATATGAAGACTTCTCATAAACCAAATGCCAAAGAGGATGCGCTGGATACGGCATCTGAAGATGCTCACGATATTGTTCTCTCAGCTCGGAATACTACTGATAAAGGAATATCTGAGAGTAAATTTAATACATCGTCATGGTATGATAGATCTAAGGGAGAAAGCTCTAAAAATTCTAAAACAGATCAATGGACGTATCTCTTGCCTCCCCGGGGTGGCTTTCGTAGGGGACGGTCGGGCTCTTTTAGACAGAAGAGTGGACCCCAGGGTCGAAGGAGATCCCCTGGTCGTTTTTTGGCAGTTGATGTTGACTCGTCTCCAAACAGGGAACCTCTTGGTAATGGGAATAAAGGCCCGTATAAGGGAGGAGATTCTATGGATAAATATGGCAATATCTCTTCACAGGATGTCTTAAGTGGATCACGCCCTAATGAGTGACATGACTCCGTCGCTCGGTTGCTGTAATATAATCGATTGCTTTGACTCACCATCTTTTGTTGCAGCCGTTAACGACAAAACCTTTTCGTACAATATCATCTTCTTAAATATTTCCTCCCAACGTGCACATATTAATGAACTTGTAGCGGATCTTGGGTTGTCTTTATCTAGAATGGCAGTTATTTCGTTGGCAGAGACGGGTCTTGATCGTGACACTTGCGTTCCTTACTCAATACCGGGATTCACACAACATGTATATGACAGTCCTCAATCCTTGAAATCTGGTGTGACCATTTTGACTAATGACTCTCTTGGCGTCGTTTTTGCCAGAAATACTCAAGTCTTAGTTCCTCAACAATCATTTGAGGTTATATCGGGGCAATTGTTTTTTCCATGTAACATTGGTTCAATAACTTTTTCAGTTGTCTATAGACGTCCCTTCTCTTCACTTGTTAATAATCCAGTTAACGTTCCGGCTTTTATGAGTGATTTTTCGGGCTTCCTTGTTGGTCGTGAGAAGAATCATCTTATTTTAGGTGATTTCAATATAGACATATCCGATAAAAACCAATCACTGTCACTACAATATGAATATTTGAGAGCGCTTGCTGAGGCTGGACTCGAACATTTGATCACAGTGCCTACTAGAGTAGCTAGAAACTCTGCAACGATAATAGACCATGCTATTACCTCTATTGACTCATTGATTATTGGTGCTAGTGTTGTCAAAACTTTAATAACGGATCACTTCTCATTATTGATAAGATTGGGTTCTCGAATGGGATTCCATAGAAATGTGCCAGGTCCTTTTCCTGATAGTCCTGATCTCCGTCTAAGTGCAAGTCAACTACTTTTAAATAAAGTTAAATATCATAGACTAATCAGAGAGATTCAATGGAATGAACTCTACAATTTTAAAGATTCAACTCTGGCATTGAATTTCTTTTACGATAAACTTGATGAGGCTAGAGTGGAATCTCTAACTCTGGTTAAATCTGGTGCCAGAAAGAGTAAGTGCTGGGTGAACGGAATAGTGAAAAGAGCCATTGAACGAAAAAATAAAATTTGGTCTCTACACAAGAAATATCCTGACAGGGAAAGACTTGCGGTCTATGCGAGACTTATTCGTAATGACACTAATAGATTAATTGATAAAACACGAGCTGATTTCGTGGGTAATTTGGTGGCTAATGCAAAAGATTCCAAAACACAATGGCGATATCTAAAACTTTTGGCAAAGGGTGAGAGCCTTGACACATTACGGGTATTCCCGACAACCCTGATTACTGATGAGGACAAGAACCTTCAACCTGATGATCCGTCCTTTGATGAGAAACAGTTAGCTGAAATCGGTTTATTTTTTTCCACAATCGGCACAGGGCTCATAAATTCTTCTGACTTGAAATCCAATAGTTTTACGCATACAACGTTGAGATCTCATTCTCTGGATCATGGGTGGGTTAAGTCAAAAAGGAAATACCCTTCTCTAATAATTTCTAATATAACAGCTTTACAATTGCGATCATTAATAAAAGCATCAGACAAAAATAAGGGTCCGGGACCGGATGGTTTGGATATAGCGACTATTTCTACTTGTGTTGACTCTTTGTGTCAACCTGTTCTGTTTTTATTTAACTTGTTTAAGAATACTTCAGACGTCCCAGCTAAATTTAAAAAAGCTAATGTAGTTTTAATATTCAAAGGGGGGGAAATAAACAAATATAATAACTATAGACCAATTTCACTTCTTAATTCCCTACATAAATTATTTGAACAATATCTAAAAATTCACATCGATAATCATATAAGTTCATCAAACATTATTAATAAGGGGCAATTTGGTTTTAGGGCAGGCTTGAGTATACGAGACGCACTACGTATGGTCATTGACAGAGTTAGGGCAGGACTGGAGAAGCGCGAAAGGGCTGGTGGCATATTTCTAGATGTGGCCAAGGCCTTTGATTGCGTAGACCATAATTTGTTGCTTTACAAACTCGATATTTATGGATTCAGAGGCCAAATGGGACATCTAATGAAGAGTTATTTATCAAACAGATCATTTGTGATTAAAAAGGGCACTCAACTGGGAAAATCTTTTGGAGTTGAGTGTGGGGTCCCACAAGGATCTGTACTGGGACCTATTTTGTTTGTTTTATTTATTAATGATATTTTTAATTTAAATATCAAGGGTCACCTGACTGGCTTTGCCGATGATACGGCTTATGTGGCTATCGCCAGGGACAGCAAAATCTTGCGGGGGGATATGCAAGCAGATATGGATATTATATATTCATGGTTCCAGAGTAACGGATTAAAGCTTAATCTCACAAAATGTGCCTCTATGTTTTTTGGTTACCGAGCTACTCCTGATCAAGCATTGAATATTGTGATTGATGATATTGTTTTTCAGCAGGTTGGCAAAATCAGATACTTGGGTTTCTTGTTGGCTGCGAATTTATCGTACGGTCCATATGTTGAAAGACTGTGCGGGAATCTAAGAGGTGCATTAGCAATGCTTCGTAGATCAAAGGGGGCTATTTCCCCAAAGTACATGTTAATGCTTTATTCATCATTTTTCTTATCCCATATAAATATTTTTGTCCCCTTTTGGGGATCGGGCCCTTACTATCTAATCAGAAAAATTCAGGTGCTACAAAATGCTTGTTTTCGTGTACTAACAAACACTACATGGCTTCAACACCGCGAAATTCATACCGTTGGTCTGCATAAAAAGCTGAACTTGCCCTCAATCGACAAGATCTATATATTGAGATCACTGGAATACTTCTTTAATTTTAAGTCAGACTTGGTCTTGTCGGATCACCCAGTGATTCCTGAGGGTGGTGGTGTTGTGACCTCCGGCAGTTATTACGTGGACCCTAAGATTCGTTTGTCAGCAACTTGTGAGACTTTTAATGTTAAGGCGGCATTACTTTGTAACAGATTTAATTTTGTAATTCCTGACGTTGCCAAGGATAAGTATAAGTCACTGTTGCGTTCAGTATTTCCTTTTCTTTTTAACTCTCAGCCTCTTCCTGGAGCTGAGATATTGGAGGATGATGGTTTGGACTAGTGAACGTTGAAACTGGAATTTGAATTGGTGATCGGCGCCGTTTTCTGCTTGAAATTATTGCTGGTGTTCTGACTGGTGTTTTCTTGCTCCTGCAGCGCCCTGGTATTGTTGAATATTGTTGGTTTCGATCGAGTTTGTGTGGAACCATTTATCGGTTTGTTCTTTGAATGGATGAGTGGCTTGGATATTTGTAACTCTTATCCAGTTATCTGCGGAGAATAGATTTATTCACCACTCAAGTGGGTGGCCTGACAAGCCAGTTCTTGCTTATGTGGTGCCCCAACTTTGCTACAAGCTTAAAAACTTGCTGAGTGGAGCTCGGGGGAGGGAAGCATGTATGAGTAATTATTCAAAATGTATGACTGTATATCTCCGCGGGTAGGCTGGTTTAAATAGTTAATGAGTTTCAATATGTGTAGTATGATTGTCTTGTCATTGGTTAGCTGGTATTGAGTACTCTCGAAACAACTTTGGACACATTCCAATGATGAGCATTATCTAATCTGGTCAATGATTTCGATTTCGTTGTCCCTCCGCATCATTGTGTTGCGTAGTTATACGTGGTTATGTCCGAGGAATTGTCATTAATGATGACAATTGCTGTGTTCTTAGTGGGGCCAGCAAGGGTGGACAGCGGCGCCGATCACGGATTCCTTGTGACTGGTACTATTCCTATATTATTGATTCTGAGTTTAATTTTGACTATTGGGACTTGGGATATTCGACGGATCGAGTCTGACTTTATTGTATACTGTGGTCTGATCTCGGGGGTTTTTCTTTTTCTTTTCTTTTCTTTGGGACGACTGATCAGCGGTACTTACCTGATTTGGATTTGCTGTTTTTGGTGACTTTGGGGCTTTGCTAATTCAGGGGTGGTATGGGAGTGTTGTTCGGTATCATTTACTGTTACTCAGGAGTGGCTCGGTGTTGACCATGATTGGCTCGGGTAGGTTTCCCGATTTTTCGCTCTGGGCTAAATAAATAAATAAATAATAATTATTGGTGGCAAAACCTTTGATATATTTGTTTAACATTAGTGGCTCGATACCAATTATTGAGTGCCATATAAAGGGTTTTTGTATGGGAATATTACTAATTTCGATAGATCTTTTTTGATCTATTTTCTATTCCGTGTTGTTTGTTTGTTTGTTTTTTGCTTTTGTTGTTTTTTGCTTGTTTTTCCAGATTTTCATTCTTTGGACATTCGCCATTGGGTCCTTTCTTTGGATGGAAATGATGCATATACTTCTCGGAGCGTGTATCCTTTGTTTGGTATCCTTGACAATATTAAAGGGGAAATTACCATGACACTTTGCAATGATGATGACGATATCTACGGATGGGGATAATCAACGGATGGGGATAATATCCTTTTTGTCTTTTGTTTCTATTGAGTATCTTTTGCTATAATAATCACTAAATAATGGGTGTAGTTCCTCGCGGGCATTGGGTGCGTTTTTTCATGCATACGCACCGGGTGTTGTATCAATAGCATGTCCAATTGCCCAGCGAGCAACTTAGGTAACTTAATGGCTGCGTTGATTGCATTATTGTCTTATTACTTTATGTTATTATTGTTCCCTGTTTGTTGTGTGTTATTTTTATTCAACAGAGTGATGATATCAGTGAACATAATTGCTGTGAATGAGAGTAATCTTCAAGCAGATTGACGTTCTCCGTGACGTTCTCTGTTCATCAGGACAATGGTGAAATAATATGGATCACAGTATTTTATCCTTTTATCCTTTTTTGTGTGTTTATATCCTTTTTCTTGGTTGTTTATTATTTTGGCTAATCTAGTGTATTTTGTATTTTGAAGATCGATTGAGAAATATTTAAGTAGATTAATAAGTAACTTTTGCGTAGCCTCGGTGCTGATCATGAAGTGTTATCCTTCTAGTTGCGTTCATAAACGGGAACTTTCTCAATAATGGAATTTTCTCGGAATGACAAATGGAAAAATATTAATTGAACTAAATTTATTGTTCAAGACTGGTCCTTATTTACTGAGACTATTCCGAGGCTGCAATATTTGAAATAATTCATTCATTATTGCCTTTCGTCTAAATATGTTGCAACTAATACATTGAATTTTCCTGCTGTTGCGTTACTTTTGTCTTTCTTCAGATTTTCAGATAATTCTCTGTATCTTATATATATAGTGTTTTCACGGTATTATTTGCGCTGATTAGCCATTGACTTTTCTATTGATTTTTCTATCGTCATTCGATTATGCTTAAAATATTGAATTTAATATAACTGCTTATTGCCTGAAAGTGATGATAGTGATGCTCATCTCCGTCCAATTCGCAATGAACATTCCTTGTTTTGTCGTCGTTTTTTGTTTTGAGGCTGTAGCATTTTGCAAACTTTGATCTTTTTTGATTCAGTGCGATATCAGGATACTTTTGCAAATTGTTAAAACAGATTTCTGATCCTTTGCCATTGCTCACGATACTCTTTGCATTATTTATTTGATGTATATTAATTTTTGTTGCTTCTTAATCATTTGCTCATGATCGTTAATTCATGTACAATACTCTTTAAATGGACGCTGTTTGTTTATTTCGTTTATTTTGTTTATTTCGTTTTATTTTGTTTATTCGTTATTTGCTTATTCTTTGCCCATAAAGGGTCATATGTCGCTATTCATATCTTATTGCTATTTCATTGCTCATTCTCTTGTCGGAAAGCCCACAAAGGGTATTCCATTGCCACTTACATTTATATTTTATTGATATTGCCAATTCCCTGCCCATATACCCATAAAGGGTCCCATATAGCCATTTTTTATTTATATTGCTATTTTTATTGCCATTTTTTATTTTCTGTTGTTTCATTGTTTATCCTCTGCCCAAAAAGGGTTCTTCACAAGCGTTTGTATCATGTATTCTGTTGTCTATTGCTTCTAATTAGTTTTTACTTTAGGAAAACAAAGAATAATTTATAAAAGTAATTCTTTAAGATAATGATGAATAATTATAAATAAGCAAAAATTTAATCCCTTATAAAAATCAATAACGATGCAAAATTTAACTTATAAACATTTGATTAAACGACCATAATAATAGTTTTTTAACAACACTAAAATTAAAACTATAATTAAAATTAAATTGCCTTAACATTAATTCATTTTAACCGTAGAAAAATAACAATACACTTAATGACATGCTTGCATTGCATGGTAGAATAGTTTAAATTTTAACAACATTAAAAATTAAAAATTAAATAGCCTTAGACTTAACCGTAGAAAAATAAACAACATACTTAATATATGACCTTCTGACATGCTTGTATTGCTGATCTATTTTTGTATTAATGATACTGTATGTATTTTGATTATCATTTGTTGCTCTATTGTCCAAAAGGGTTTTTTTTGTATTATTCATGTCACTGTCAATTGTACTTTGATTTTTATATGAGAGCTGCCCCTCACAGCTACCACTTCGGTGAGGCTAAGGGGCGGCTGATTTCCCCTACAGACTATTTCTGTAGGGTGATGTTGTAAAAACTGTATAATGCCCTTTTTATGACAATAAAATCAATCAATCAATCAAAAAGCACTTTTTAGTACCTTTCTGCATGGATATTGCCTAAAAAAGCACTTTTTAGTACCTTTCTGCATGGATATT
>JAUJYS010005848.1:0-10748 GCA_033995665.1 Melogona broelemanni | reverse complement strand
CCGGCAGCCTGGCTATACCAGCTGCCATTCCCCTTCCCTTCCCTGCCCCTCACATTACCATAGCTTACCATAGCGACACGAGGGGTATAAATCCTGTAGTGATTAACAGTATTGTTTCGTAAAACTACACTTGGTACTGGCGACACAATGCGTGATTCATTCCAGTCACAAAATGATGTGCAGCCATAACACCACTCTGCTACACGTCAAACCTAGTCTGAACATTATTTCTGCATATCTCACAAACGTAAGAAATTAATAAGATTGTGGTAACTACATTCTGTAGTGATTAAAAAAAATATTGATTGATTGAAGTAATTACATTAAGAGGTTTTCATTAAAGTAAAGGAACATTTCCCATACCCAAAGCGAGGAAATGAATCAAAGATTTGCATTTTACAATAGTCGAACGCTAATGCTGTTCGTCTTCCATTTTGTTTCCCGTTCTGCCGTCACTAGTTTCCTTCGCTCTCATACTCGTCGGTGAATCCCATATTCGCCAGTGCTACGCTCACCAATCCGTAGTCTTCTTGCCTTTATCAATCGTCGATTCATCCATCTGACATCGAGCCAGCTGCTATCCCTCTCCATTCATCTCGCATCCATAGCGCGGCGGTTCTCAAACTATATTTACATTGGAAGGGTGTCCGTAGGAGCCGTTGAGAGATAACAATTGTAGAGGAGAGTTAATCTTCAACCAGAGAAGACAAGAAACGCCAACTTCTTAGATAATATTTTATTGTACTACCTTCGAAAAATTATTACAATTATACGACAATACAATATTTTACAATTACATTTTTTCTGTGGGTCCCGGAGACGATGCACCTCATGTGAAAACAGGCTGTTCGGACGAAAAAGACTCGCAGAGACAAATAGATTTCTATCAACAGAAATTAACAGACAGTTGGCAGATAATTTCAATGCATTTTTAAAGACCACTGACTCTAGTGAGCACTTGGGCTTAATCCTATCTAATCATATATTCAACAGAAATTGATATTTTTTCCTCGAAATTTTTTCTCCTCTTTTACTGTATTATCATTTCATTGTTTTGGGCTCATGGCTAACTAACTCTTAAAGTTGAGCTCAGGCACCAAAAAGCGTTGTACATTTATTGCAACTTGAAAATAAACCAAAAAAAAAAAAAAAAAACGCAACGACGATTTAGCAATCTTGTTTTGTGACATTATCTACTGCTTAGTCTCAACTGCTTGTAATCAGTTGGGCTTTGATTTAACTGGTCAAATATATTTTGGTAGTTTCGATTCATGATAGCAGTCGCTGATATCTATGTTTTGTTTTTTTCAGTTTTTTATTCCCTAGATTGACGAGTGAATGAATCAGTTATTATTTAAAAAAAAACATTAGTGTGGTTAGCTAGTCAGTTGTCCGCTGCAATATGTTACATTTCTGTGATTCAAGAATGTATTCAATTTTAAAAAGTTTTTGTAAATTAAGTACGTTATGCAACATTGCCTTTGTTACGTAATATGGCAAACTGATTAATTTAATAGGCATGTCATCAATAAAAAGTATGCCATTTTTCGCTTGCCTATCTTTTCGTCTTCCACAAGTTTCACAGTTCAAGATTCAAGGTTTTTTTAACATTCATTATTTTTCTGCACGTAGTAAGTGATTCATTCACTTTTTTTTATCTTTCAATAAAATAAACTTCATTGATCATACTTATTTTCTGTTGTCCGTTACATTTAAAAACAACTCGTATAAGTGACATATAAATTTGTTTGCGCATTCCCGACCGTCTGGAAATACTAACCAATCCCAAGGTCGCCATACAGAGGCTAACCAAACAAAAAAAAAAATATAATCAGAACTCAAAATGGGCTATCTCGCAGAGCAGCCCAATGGACACATTAAAACGACGACTTGTCTGGCAGAACAAAAAAAAACTAGATATACATTTTTTTTTTTTCAATTTCCACCGAGCCAACAAGATAGGATTGGGATAAACAACTCAAAACTAACTGACAACTCATGAAGATCATCATCGACCATACTGAAATTATCAAGTGGGCCTCCACTGGATGACCCACGAGGTGACCGATAATCAACCGGGTGACACTATAGCCAGGCAAATGGGACTACGTGAATGACCCGCTAAAAATCCCGGGTAAGTGACCCGCACACGTGCCAAAGATAAAAATAAATCGGGTATGTTTCGCTTCGTCTATATCTCGGCGTTGTCGGGCGACAAAAACACAAAAAAGATAGGCAAATATAAATCCACACATCCGCTTCTGAAGAAGGATTTCCAGAAGGGGTCAGGAGAAGAATCCACTCGATTCATTTGAAACGATTCTTCGATTTCGATTTCGAAATTTAAGTGCCCACAAATTCAACCGCAATTCACTTGGTCGTAAACTGTGGCAACGAAGCCTCCTTTATTCTTCAGTTAGCCCTTTAATCTCCTATTTTATATCCAAGTGTTTTTCGTAAAAAATAAATTGGAATAGAGCTAAAATAAGCGTTTTTATTGTACTAAGCTCGTCTCCCGAAAGAATGCGAGACAGCACGGACCGTATTTGGTCCATGGCCGACGACATAGGAATATTAATAAATGTATCAATTTAAAAAATATATATATATTAATGGATTTTAAGAAATAAAGACAGAGGATTAGCCAATGTCATAGTAGGATTTTAACCGTGGCAATGCTGCTCAAATAAAAATTAATGTTGACCCCATAATAAATTACCGTTGCTGCCAACTGGCAAAGCATCAAATTCTAAATAAATATAACCTGTTCTAATATGTGCATATTCGTTGAAAACAAATATTTCGTTAACAGATTATCATAGATTGGTTGGATCATAATTTCATGCGAACAAACGTTGTACTCAAAAGCAAGCAAACACAGAAACAAGGAGTAAAACAATCTCGCATGCCGACAAGACAGCACATAAAATAAGAACGTTTTTGCTCATACTTTCCTGCTCGAGCATTTTTGTTTCAAGAATATTTGCCAAGTCTATCTTCAACCCATCTTCCCCCATCAACCTGCAATCATAGACACTGCAAGATTAACAACAACACACGTGTCATTAAAAACGAGAGGAATGTCTATCTTAAGTCTTAAAGAGACGCGAGACTACACAACAATGACAATCTTTGTCCTTAATAGGTGCTCCGTAGAACTGGGCCAGACTACAAAAAAAAACTAAAAGCCTCGACTACTGCCATAGGCATAACCAGTACTGCCACCCACGCAAAAGTGTCGGGTGCCTCGCCTCGGAAACATTACCCCCCAAACAACATTCAGTTAGAATGGTCATGCAATACAATAATACACTCGCCAGCGAAAGCGTTGACAAATTACACCGTCACGCCCTATTACGAATAGCGGTATGTCTCAATTTCTAAACGCGCCCATCAGATATTCATTTAACAATGTTGGGGTTTAAGCCCCAATGGGGGATACCACGAATTTCCCATTGCGTGGGAGTAAATGCCAGAGCACATAGCGTCCCCATTTTGGATTAATTACAGCCGCAATGCGCACTGAGTAATTTTACCCTGCCATCCATCTTAAAAACTGAAAAAAATAGATTCCCCCAACCCCCATCTAATAATGGGACCAAAATACCAAATTTTAAAAACAAAATTGAAGAAAGAAAACATTCCGGCCTATTCTACCTTTGGTCTGTTCACACAGATGCATGATGGGATGTCGCATGTCACGCAGCTCCTCTGACAACAAGCACGAATTGCAGGACATTGTTTCGGCGAAGAAGTAACGTTAAGTTCACTTTCGGAGGAGTTTTGGGTTTAACTGAGTGAAATGTCAAATTCGGTTCTCTTGTCAGTGTATCCACGATTTAAGAATGTCTACAGCATCGTCGTTTTCTTTGTGCGTCTGCGAAATCTTTTTAAAGATGACACCACCAGATATTCCACAATAGTCACTTTGACAATCGCGCGTTGTTTATTTCTTGCATGTGCTTACGTCGCGAGAATCAAAATGGCAACCGTCCTGCCCTACGCCACAGATAAAAATGAGGGTCCAAACAAAAACCGCAAAACTTGTTCTCTCTAAAAATCCATCGGCATCTCTCGGTTTCTCGTCGCCTGCGCCCGCAAACGCGTCAAGTTAACGACTGGTTTTCTGTTTTCGTTGCGCTGCACCGCAAAAGCCATTAATCCTCCCCTGAGGCAGCAGCTGACTGCGGGGTTTTTAAAGATGGCCGAACCCTTGCCTGCCGGTGGAAAAGCGTACGCAGCAGGGAAAGGCGAGGCGCGTTTCATCACTGGCGGCATTGGACGATGACGGTAGTGCATTCTGGGAAAGTGTACCCACCAAGTATGTAACGGCGACAGGCGTGTTTCTGCTGATTGTTTAATTTTATTTTCATTTTACCAAAAAGTTTTTAATCATTGAAGAAGCAATGCTATTATTAGCTATTTGTTATCATTTTATCATTCTGAAAAATTATTCACTCGCTACAATTTCACAATTTTGTGATTAATAGTGATATTTTCTGTAATTAACGCATTTTATGTTTTTGCTCATGCACTATAGTTGGCCCCCAGTATCTCAGTGGGTATGGTCACATTCTACTGATCGTGTCGTCCCGGGTTCGATTCCCGGCTCAGGGGTGACAGGCGTCACCCCTGAGCTTCCATTAGGAAGTCCAGAGCTTAGGGGTGGATCCTGCAGCCTGGCTATTCCAGCTGCCAATCACATTCCCTTCCTTGCCCCTCACATATCTCCATAGAGACACGAGGGTGATGTAATCCTGTTGTGTACTAGGCACTACGGTGATTTAAAATATAAAACCGCTGCTGATTGGACAAAGTGTGGCGTGATTACATGGGGTTTTTTTTAAGAGAAGATGAAGATGAAGGTCTCGGTGGCGTAGGGGTAAGCGTTATCGCCTACTATCCCCGTGATCGCGTTTCGGATCCCAGTCGATACCTGCCGAATTTTTCGGACAATATCAATGAGTGCCTTCCGGTACTTTTCAGATGACGCATAACGCGTCATCTGGAAGGGTGCCACTAGGTGGCGCAAAAGCTCAATTCACAAAAGTGCCCGCATAAGCGAACCTGGTGTTTATACTAACCTTGCCACAGGCATTGATTATAATCGGCTCATGGCGCAACAACGATAAATATCAATTGTTGGAAATAGCGTGCACCGTGCACGTTTTCTCAACCTCTTCAAACAGATCGTATAATAAAAGTAACTTTGCCATAGGATCGCCCAACCAAGTGCCTATGTTATATCCAATGTCATTAGAAGCAAGCACTTGAAGCGAACCCGAAGCTGACAGATGGCTTTTCCTCTAACGTATATCGATCTTTGAAAAAATATCGGATGCTCGTCTTTCGAGAGAGCGGAGGAGAGAGAGAGAGCACGCCGCATATGAAACTTAATTTCAACAGATTTTCTGGAGCGCGCGCGTCTCCCCGTCGAAGGTTAATGCACGGGCGCCACCGGATATTTTATAGGGAAACTAAGAAAATCAATGTACACATATATCCAGTATATAGTCGTAGAGAGATACCTTCCGTGCGGTTTCAAATTGCTCGGCGGTGCGCTCCGGCTCGTCGTATACGCCTTGGCAAGAGAGCCCGCCACTATTCGATAGGACGCTGGCGATGGCGTTTTCAAAAGTGAAAGCCCCCGATCGGCAATTAAGCTGCAGCATCCTCAATCTCGGCTCCCAGTCTCCGGGATCGTAAAACAGATGTGCAGCCCACCGATCGCGGCACGTGTGCCGCACACATACAGTCCTAATCGAAGGCTACGTTCCGCTTGCAATAATGTGGGTTCGGTTCGGGAACAAAGCATATCGTCTCAATCATTGGTTCATCTCGACTCTGACACAGCGAGGTTAGACAAAATCACTACAGAGCCGCGAAAAACGGATTTCCACTACTCACAGGAACTAGTCCGCAGTTGAACTTCCGCAATAATTATAAACAAACATAAATTTGTTTCGGTGAATCGAAATTGCTGCGAGCGTAGAAAGGAAGGTGGCTCATTTATTGCCAGCCGCGCGCTGTGCGTTAACATTTTTAAGTACTAATTATTTTCGGCGCGGGCTCTTGTTCACAGAACTTGTTCACTCTTTGTTCATAATTTTTGAAATTTAAGTTGTAATTTTTCAAGTTTGAAGTTTTAGCAATCTGAATATCTCACAAAGAGTGAAGACAGCTCCGAAGATGAAGAAATTTTCTCGACCAAAGAGAGTAGGAAACGGCAACTTCTTAGTGTTATTCGATGTTTTAATATACACAAGAATATTTTACACACAATTACAAAAGGTGGTAGGTAATTGTGTCAGCGTTGTTTGCAAAAAGGTGGTAACAGTATTTTAAACAAACAGTAAGACTTTCCTGCGGGCCTAGCGTATCATCGTCCGAACAGCTGTTTTCGCCACGCTTGCTTCGTCCTCGGGACCCACAGGGAAAGTGAGCGAGATAGAAAAAATATTTTGGGGGTTGGGTGCATTCGCCCATCCCAAAAGAATTTTAAACTATCGCCCAAAAACACAGAACAACATGTTGCCGTTTCCTACTCTCTTTGGTCGAGAAAATTTCTTCATATTCAAGTTATTACAACCCAACGGCTCCTACATTCATCAACTAAAAATGACAGCTCCGAAGATGAAAGTCTCGATCTTGTCGACGCCTACGACATATTCCTATAGGCCCTGTATAACATTAGAATATTTAGGCTCATGCTTTTAATCGTCAGTGTTTTATTTTATCTGCCCTAGTCCTTGTACACTATTATTCGAATTGCACCTATATCTCATTATTTACCGTAATTTGTCCTTAGGAATTTTAGGAATTTGTAACAGTAGCAGACCTTTTCAGTTGCATACTTTTTAAATATTAATTAAATATTTTTATGACATTGGGTACTGAAATACTGAAGTGCGTAAATTGCTTTTCAAGAAGTAATGAATATGTTGCCAAAGTTATCTTATACTTACAACGGTGGAATAAGCACTGCTCTTATACTGGGACAGAAAGCAGCACAGGCTACCCATGGTTTGTTAAGAAGTGAATTCAAATGTATTGACTTTACAGAAGCTCCCCCTGATGCCGTACCGCCATACACGACACAATAATGCATTGATGCTACCACATCATATTTGAGTCAGGTACAGGTTCACACTAATCAGTGCCTGAGAACTTGTTACACTGATGTAACTGGGGAATGTATCGCCTGCCTGTCAAGTTAATCTGGTGAAAATATTATGGTACTGAATGCCACTCCAAACAAAAATGTAGTCATAAGTCAATTTTAGGAGATGCAGTCACAAGTAAAACATTTCTGAATTGAAAAAATAAACGCGAGATTTAACGTATGCTAGTAGGCAGTCCCTTTCAGTGTTTAGTATCTGACCAATCGCCGTAATCGGAACGCAGCTCAATCGGGGACGATCGTTCCGAAAACCGGATCGAGGTCTTGAGTTCAAAATTAATTGTTCCAGAAGCGCGGCCGGCGTCCCGCTCATCTCCCACTTCCCCCCCGCCCATCACCACTATCACCTCCTAGCCCACAGTCTTCGTACAATGAATATTAGAAAACTTGCTTCTTCGGTAAAGAGCCCGGGCCAAGAAGACGATGATACCGGCGTATAAATCCTCCGGAGATCCCGTTTTGACTCGGTAATACGGGTTTTACATTATAGCTTTTTTGCTCGGCGAATCTTTGCTTGGCAAGCAACTTCTACGAACTTTCCAAGTGTACAGTTTTTTTCAAGTGTAAATGGATGACCGCTGTTGGTAAAATGTTGCTCAGATAACTATTTTTGCTCGGATTTCTTAAAAAGTTCGTAAACGTTGCTCGCCAAGCAAATACTCGCCGAGCAAAAAGATCTAATGAAAATCCCATATTTTGGGCTCTTCGAGCTCGAGGTTATGGACGCAATTCACTGTGTCACGCAATACGATAACAGTCTCAGGGTGCATTTTTGGCGGATTTATTGATTGATTGATTTATTTATTGACAGAATAGAACATATCAATACATTTTCTCCCGCCATCACCCCGAATGGGAATTCTGCCATCCCTTAGCCGTATCGAAACACTGGCTATAAGGGGTGGCAATTATAACGAATTGCCTAATTACCAAAAAACCGCGAACACTTCACTAAAAATTGTTAATTGATTATGTTTAAACACATCATTTTTAAATTTTCAATTATTGCGATGTCGGTGGCATAATGATTGGCGTGTTTGTTTTCTATGCCCGTGGGGCACCTTTGGCGGGGTCATTGCCCCGGATAGGCCACGTCCAAGGCTGCTTGCGGGTACACATTTTACTAGGTCTTGCACTATTGTGCGTCAATACAAAATATAACAGTTTAAAAAAGCCGATTTCAAATAATGAAAAAGCGGATGGTTTATACTGGTTGTATTGTTCTCAGGAGGATGGAATATCTATTCGCGCCCGCTTTGGTGGCGCGTGTGCGCAGTCTGGCAAAAGAATGCCTCTCGCAGGAGATCTCCAAGTTGTTACCATGTGATTAAACAAAGTCGTAAAAGTTTCCAAGAGCCTTTTTCGCCGTTTTACGGTCGCGCTCGATCTCCCGCTTTCAGGTTTTTGTTTTTGCGGGCGGGCGCCCGCGCGCACGTGGCGCCGACGCCGCCGACACCGTCGCCCGTCTGGAGCCAGGAACAATTCCTCTCGGCTCGTCTTCCGCGAACGCGGCCCCCCTTCCCGGCACTGGCGGTAATTACTCCCGGGCTAATTTAGGCCATTAGCAGCTCTACATCCACGAGGACCCCGGCTGCGGAATTAATACAATCACGGGAAGGAATCGAGAGGAACTGTATCCTGCTGAGCCCTGCCCGGTGTTACAAATATTTTATTGATCAATTTTTTAATTGCGGTATTTCGGACACACAATTATTTTCATATTTTCGAATGAATTTCATAAAAAAACTTGTAACCTCTGGTAGTCTAAGTGTTTGAAACCTAGGTATTAGTAATTGAAAATATTTCGGTCACTAGGCTGGCGTTTGGTCGAGCGCACCTTGCGGTGACATTGGAAGGTGCAACTGGCAGCTGTCCCAGGAACAAAAATATTAACAGCACCAAAAACTATTTAATGTATTGCAATATATCACACGTGTCAGCTACGTCGTGAAATGCAATTCACGCTTACTGGTCTGAGGTCTCAGGAGGCCTCGTGTAGATGAAACATGTTCTTGGGCAGAAGAAAGAAGGGGAGGAAATTTGACAAGCTCATCATAATTTGTAGAGGATATCAGGCCGAATCTCGTTTCGCTATCACGTACACATTGTGCGCCACATCGGAAATGGTCTTTCAGGGTTTTTCGCAAAAACAATAGGCAGGGGCCATAGACGCGCGTAATAATTACGACCAATTCTTATTCGTTCTCCACGCGACTCTCCAATTAATTTACTCCGTCGCTTCGATGCTTGTATACATGTTTTATGTATACGTGTGCGTAGGCGCTTTGCGAAAATAAGGCATAGCCGAGCTCGTAACAAGAATAACATTCTCGCGAATCGCATTAACTATGGAGAAATGTAGTGTTGAGTACTAGGAACGGAACGGTAAAGTGACGTTCATAAGAACGGGTTCCATTTCTGAGAAACTTTGGAACGAATAGGTTCATTTTTCAAGGAAGGAACGCTTGAAACTGTTTCGTTTCTTTTTTTCCGGAAGTTGAAATGGTCTTTCCTTTAGTGTGTTCACAAATTTTTAATAATTAATATATAAATATTAAATATTTCACCTCTTTTTTTTATAATTTTTATACCGGTAGTTCTTATTTATATACCATAGAGTATTTGTACTAAACATGTATATCATTTAAAATATTTAATAAGACACCTCTTATTTACTGTATATATTTTTTGAAAAATGAATTACGTTCGCATTCAACGAACGGGATAAGAATTCCATTTACTGATTATCATTATAATTGTTGTGATAAATGAAATTTCAGTTAAAAAAAATTAAAAATTGATAAACGAAATTAATAATAAATGAAAAATTAAAAAAGAAAAAAAAATTATTTATATATAAATTAAATTATCGTAAAAGTAACGGAAAAGATCAAGTTTCCGTTTGACAAGGAAGGAAAAAGTCCTAGTTTCCTTTTGAAAAGTAACTAGGAACGGCTAGCTTCCTTTCAAATTGTGTAGGAACTGGAACTGAAACGTTTTTTTTTTAATAGGAACGAACTCAACACTGGAGAAATGTTGGCACCTACACAGAGATTGTAAGAATAAATAAGAGCGGCGTTGAAGTACAGCGGCACGGCTGGAAACAAGAGAGTGAAAACGAGAGAGTGCGTCGGGTGTTAGAAAAAGCAAGTTTTTCAATTAGCCCTCTCTCTCCCTCTCTCTCTCTCGCACGCACGCACGAATGGGGATGCGATAAATCCGTTGTTGGTCATTGAATAAGCCGCTAAGTGAGCGTTACGTGACTTTTGTAATCTGCATCGGCAATAAATGTCGCGCAGATAACCAACATTATGCGGTACGGTGAAGCTTGTAAATAGACGCACGTTCGTTGAATAAAAACTTGGCATTTCGTTATTGTCGGTTAGCGGCAATTCCTGTGGTGCCGTCTGTCGAAATTGCGGGTCAATTGACTGGCTGTTCCTTAGCGAAGATAAATGAAACGAAGTTTATCGGATTTTGGTCTAGGATTTGAAGATAATGCGGCCTATGTGGTTCAGTGGCTATGGTCATCGACTACAAAGCGGATGGTCCCGGGTTCGATTCCCGG
>JAUJYS010005847.1:0-10749 GCA_033995665.1 Melogona broelemanni | reverse complement strand
CTTCCCTGCCCCTCACATATCTCCACAGAGACACGAGGGTGCAGTAGTCCTGTGGTGCACTAGGCGCTACGGTGACTTTAAAAAATATATATATATATATATATCCCAGACCCGAAAAAAGCGATACTGTTTTAGCGCGCGCAACGTTGTCAAACTTTATTCCCCGCACCTTTAAAGTAATGCATTTCAACGCGTAAATTTCCATTAAATAACATGCAAGTCAATATATCATCGTTTTAAAAAAATCCGTGTATAAGATGTTCGTTTTTCGGGCGCGCGCAGATACGATAACGCCATATCTAGATTTGACATCAGTTGCTCAATTGTTGCAATTTCGCAAAAGTGAATAATAAAATATTTTATGCGAAGGTAATCACACCGCAAGTGCAAAAAATACTATCGGCAGGCAGCGGCGACAGAAGAAAACGATACAAAGAAAATGGTTGGGGTGAACTCGGTGGCGGTAGGGAAAAGGATGAGGGCGGAGTAGCAGCACCAGCAGCAGCAGTACCCATGCGCCAAATTCCATCCATCCATTCATTCCTCCCCCCCGCCTACCCGCCCTCCATCCTCCCCCTCCTCCATCTTGGTCGATGCAGTTTTAGACGATCGTAAAGACGACAAAGGACCACTCCTTATCCAGATCCGGTCTCAATATGCGTTTGCCGCTCTTGCCGTTTCCTGTTCGTTGTCAGCGGATGGATTCCTGGGTTGTTATGTGGTCAAATTGCGCGCGTGTGCGACAGTGCTGCCGAGTCGTTGGCGTGCTGAGGCTGTGCTTGGCGGGGGTCAAAGGTCGGTCTGATAACCGATCATCATCGAATATGAAGTCTTTTGCGTCCGATTTATTCATAAGAATCGTCAAACCATGAAATATTTGACAAAATGGAAATAAATACCGATTCGGAGGTATACAGATGTATTCAAATATCTAACAAATAAAATAGTCGTATTTGATAAGACAGATCCATACCACTTACAGAACCAGAAGCCAAATTTCTCAAACTAGTTCTTTATTTAAATATAAATTAACTGATTTGAGAAAACAAATTAAAAATATTAATTTATTCATTAATTACTCGAAAAAATTCAAGCACATTTGACATGTTATTTTGAACATTTAAATTTATATTGATAACGGGAAAGTCAACCTAAAATGATGTAATATAGAATTCGGATTAACTTGTATACAAAATGAATAAATCTCTTTTAAATTTTTTATCGTTTTTATTGTCTTAAACGCAAAACTCCAAAACAAACCACAAAATATAAATAAAATAATAAATGTAGCAAATTTCAAAACCGAGCAATTTAGATTATGTGGTGACTTTTTAAAATATATTATTTCTTAAACCTAGCTAATAAAATACTAATGCTAATGCGAATGCTAATGCTAAATAAGCAGCTCTTCAAACAACAATTTTACCGGTAATTGATATTTTCTCAGATATCATTTGTGAGAGATTTAAAAATTGTATTTTAAACCATCAACATTATTTTTGGAATGGATTGACAATATTTAATATTCATGAGTCTAACAAGAAATCTAATAAATAAATAAAGTAACTAAACTAGGAACTCAATGAAATTGAATCCACAAAAAGCATTTGCATGTTTAAGTATCACAAACCGTTTTTTCCCCGAAAGCGAATTTCCAAGATTAAAGAGAGTAATTTGGTTAGACCGGAACATAAACTACTATATAACTTTAACTATGGGCAGTTCTACTTGTAGAAAAAGAACGTCGTTCACAATTGAGACCGATTTCTTAGCACGAAATACTTTGGGATCATTTCTTGTCATCCAGGCATGGTTACAAATGCTGTAAGCTGCAATTGTGTTCAACATCTCACCTCATATTAATTTTTAATGAAAACATTCCAAGAATACAATGTGCATATTCCCAAATAAAATATGCGAACGTTTTTTAAATTTTATAGGATTACGATTACGTGAAACATTGACCTGAGAAACGATAGATTGTATTCGTATTCGAAAGTATTCGCTGAAGATATTCAAGATCTTTCTTGACCACAACTAAGGTTGCGACAATTTTCCATTTCCGAGAACGGCGTACAACCAAAGGTCCACTTCACCCTCCTCCTCGTCTCTTTTCAAATATATACTAGCGAGGATTCTGACCGCTTTATTATGCTCGATTTATTTGAATCGCTCCGAATATCTTTTTAAAACCCTTCTGGAAATTATTCCGAAACGAAGAGAGACGATCGGACAATTTTTTTTACGGACAGAGATGGATTAGGCTTACGTGCGTGCGCGCCATCCGCTCCGAGGTTCGAACAATAGCTGTGACAGAAGGGGTTTTCTGAAAAGCAAGCTTGGCTTTTGTCACCGTATGCAGATGCTTATCGGAAAGGTACTTCGATCGCGAGACAGAGAAAAGAAAGCAAGTGGTGCCGGTTGTGCATTTTTGACTCTGACTGAGTTTCGGATTTATTTAACTCCGTATTGCTCCATTCGTAATATCTTCCGATAAGGGATATACACGTTCCACCATTTCATTTTTTACTCATTACCTTTCCTCATTTTCTTTTCTCCTTACCTCTTCTCTTTATTCATCTCAATTTTATTTCTGTAAACCAACACTTAAATATAACTCTGAACAAATGTAATTTCGATTGAGTTTGTTATTCTATATTTCTACAGAGTGTATCAATTTCATCCCGAGCATATGCAATCTGAAATTATATTTCAAATACCTGGCAAACGAGCATAACAGGTCTTGACTTCAGAAGACGATTTCGTTTCTTTACAGCGAATGTCATTCATAACTTCATTCTATTCTAGAAACTCAGTCAGTAAAATATGTAAGTTTGTGTGACTTTTGTTTCAAAGAATTGGCTTACATGTAATTATTAAATATTAAATACACATTTCAAACACATAGTTGATCTCTTTTATATGCTAAATGTTCATGGACCATTTAGCGTTCAAGTGTAGTGAACCCAGATTCCAGGAACTCCAAAGCAACACACCACAACACAAGTCCACATGCACTATAATTTCAAATTATTACTTACATTGTACTACTGATTGTCACAATGCAGCTCCGGGTTTATTCCGAAAACGGCGCCGTGGTACTAATCTAATTAGGATAAATAATCTGGTCGTGTTCCAGCTACGTGAGCTCTGATAATGGATACCGGGTAGTAGTATCTAAGGTCAACTAAACAAATATAAAATTCTTAACCCCAAACTTTATGAGTTTTAAAACGAATAGAGAAATGGGTTCGGTACAGCGCCGAAAAACTTATAAGACGTCCTAATTCATCGACATCAAAGACAGGTTTTCTAATATTCAGTTGTGGAAGGGCATGCTTGCGATTGTTAATGTTTTATATTCTCTGTCCGATACGTTGAATTCTATGTAATATGTATGAGTTTTCCCATTAGAACTGGTTTTGCTAATATCGCTAGCGAGGTTTCGCATGAAATTCGTTTGTATGAAACGGGTTAAACAGGTATGGCATATCCTCCATAAAATACTATTTTCAGTAATCACAGTCGCATATTAAATGCCACATGATAAGACCCAAGACCACAAGCTTGACAGTTGTACACTCTACCCGTGTCAAAATGGCCTAGCATACGTTAATACGTTATTAGCCATTCTCAATTGACCTCAACAATTGCAAATGGGCTACAGAAAGTACATTATAAATTCATTATCGTATAGCCATGCGGTTTGAATATTAGGATCTTCAACACGCTTCAACTAGAGTTTTAGACTTAGAATCAATATTCGAATTAAATTTTGACGAGATTTGTAGATAAAGCAAATGTGGTCGAGATTCTAAATCCTCTCTACAAAAGATCGCTCGAATATGTTTAAGACATTTCAGTAGACGTTATCGCTATTCTACTAAGCTCGTAGTATTTGTTCTTAATTCAAATCATAAGAAAGAAATAATAAACTGTTGTAAAATCACAAAACGGAAAATTTTGGAAGAGGGTTTCTTCATCATTTAATTAAACTAATCGGAATTCTGGTAGTATGATCGGATTTCATTTGCGAGAACCTATGGATGGCTAGCAGTTCGTGGTATGTGTGGTGGTCGTGATCGCGCTATTATCTTGGTTCTCATTTAATTTATCCCCAAAACTTCTAACTGAACCCGACTCGTTCATTTTATCTTAGTTATAATCTCGAACTGGTTCGGATTACAGTGTTTCAACAAATACAAAATTTAGAAAGGCAGTAACCAATAATTGTATGTTGCGTCATTGAACATGTAGTTCAGACCTTTGGCATATTTCGACTTTTAAAAAAAATTGCTATAATATTCTTTCTTTTTTTATAGTCCTTCTACAAGGTGCAATACAGAGGAAAATGTAACTTTCTCTAGGGAATATAAAATACTAGAAGAAATAAAATTGAATACGTATATGGCCATAAAAAGATTGAAGAACGGCAAAACTGATTTGAATTCTTGCAAAAATAGATATGAATTTTTGAGTACCTGAATGTCTTAATAAAAATAAAATGTTTATATAGTTTCAAACGTTATAAAACATTTTGAAGACATACCAGATTTAATTCAACTGAACATTTGCTTATTGTGCGGCAATTACGGATTGAAATCTCAGTTCGGACTTTCTTTATTTGATCCCGAGCACTGGTAAAAATGTGTACTTCTATAAACGCTTTTTCGAGGGATGTAGGGAAGGGTAACAAAATAGCATGTAGTTATATTCGCTACAGTGATGACGATCATCGATTGTGAATAAATAAATAGTACATTTAAAAAGAAATGTACTCTCGTAAATCATCTTATGACATAGGTTGAACGAGACTACGAGCCTGTCAGCAACATGGCTAATGGAGGTATGGGACTGTTTTTTGTTTAACCAAAAATACTATATTTTCTCGAAAATATTTTTTCTACTCGTATGCCAACAATATACCTTTTTATAGTTTCATAACCACACACATTTCGGCTACATTATGAAAAAAAACTGGCTTTATCGTATTTAAATGCCCGCCATTCAGTTCTAAGTATAAAATAACTCACCGAGCGCTTCCCAAAGAGCTTTATCGTGCATATACGAGCGCATATTAAGGGGTGGGGATTTGCGACGAGTTCCGCCTAGCATGCACAAAAAAATAAGAGAAGAATTGATCCAAAAGAAAGAAATAGGGAAAAAGACGGATGCCATCCCGTTCTACCTGTTCTTCTCTCAAAATAATTTGATTGGAATAAGCGATAGGCTCATTTGAAGAAATGGGGTGTGAAAATGGAGAAGATCCAACGATTTTTAAGATGGCTCCAGATTGAAAAAAAAAGAGAAAACGTTGGCGAAAAGACGGGGCTAATGGCGAATGCGCATATACGCCTAAGCGAAATCAGTTAAACGGTAGCTTGAAAATGACGTCATAAGTGAAAAATGTCTGACAATTTGGTATATGCATATGTATAATTAATACTTTGGAAATCGTGGTAATTATTATTTCGCTGGTGACTGTCTGGATAATTGAATTTCTACTGATCTGTGTCCACCCGAGGTCGAGCGATGCAATTCACGTAATTGAATACGAAATTTTTAAAAATCTGAAATCAGAAAAAAATAATTCTGAACCCATATTAAACATAATAAAAACATTGTGGACATTGTGTCAAATACGAAATATGTGGCGAACGGTTGAAGTCGCCGTCGTTAGTGGCCCAGACCGCATTAGTGCTGAGGAGCATCGAAATCGATCGTCCAAAGAAACTCCCGATATAACCTTGCGACCGAATCAAGTACGCCAGATGATTATTATTCATGAATCCCTTTATCATTTGAACATAGCATCAGATAATACACCTAAACAGGGATCCAGTCAATATCCAGGGTAAATGTCAAGATTCATAAAATGCAATACCGAAATACTGTTTGGAAATTCTTTAATCCGGCCACAAATTGGCTTCGATATTTCTTTTTTTAGTTTGGATATCCATTCGTCGAGCAAAACAGAATTCTCATGAAAACCATAAAAGTAACATTTAAACGTATTTTTTTTCTACTCCGTTAATTCAAACCTAAACCAATCAGTTCGAGCGGGAGCAGGTTTAGCAATATCTGCTGACGTAGATGACGTAAGCACCGGTAGTCTCTACCGCTCCAAACCAAATAGGCGAGAGAGAGAGAGAGCAAATCTGGAACACAGATAATGAGAAACACGTAATCTATGTGCGATGCGTCATTAATCGCCGCAACGGCATACAGAGAAAAACGTTGCGATGCGTTTACGAGTCTTGCGCTCTAGTCGCGGCCAAGAAACGACATACCAAAAACGACACTCTCCACCCAAGGCCCTGAACTAATCGATTAGCAATCACGATGTACCTATTAAAGTGAATTTGGGGATGATTAATGCACGCAGAGGGCGCTAGAGTTGCGCCATGGTGTCACAAAACGATAAACACATGTGAACACACAAAATAATGGAAGCAACTACGTGTTTGACATAAAACTACTGTTTGACATAAAAATACTGTTTGACATAAAACATATGATATATCGGAGAAGTATGCATGTAACTCAAGAAACACTTGTATGGTTTGCTAGAAAATTTGCCTTCAATTTGCCTTGAAACTGCAATCACGAATAATTTTTTTTCGGCGCGCCCAGTATTTTTGTTCCGCCCAGTAAGCGTCATTAAACTTCCAAATTGTTTTATCAGGCACTATGTAATTGTTCCCCTGATTGGGATTTTTCAATACCAATTTAGCATCAGTTAGGCTGAATAACGAATTATAAGCATTTTTTCCTTGATATTTTGCAAATGCGGCTACTTTTGTGCCGCCCTGTATGAGCTTATGACAGGTTCTATGCAAAGCTCCCCCGACTAGGCTTTGTGTAAGGCACCGGCGCTATACAATTTAGCATCAGTTAGGCTGACTGGCGAAATATTTTCGGCTGGCGTATTTTGACTGTATAAAATTCGTACTAAATAAACTAAACGTGTTTGACTTGTACAGATGAATGTGTTGATTCGATTTTGATACAATAATGGGTGATTTCCTCGATTCTCCTATACTCGTGTGTACTTATTCTTATCATGGGTTCATTATACGGTGGGAGAGTATATGAAAAATAATTAAATTACATATTTTCACTATAATACAACAAATTAAAAATAATACCTTGAATTTCAGAAAATGATATTGTACAATACACGCGATCGCATACTAGTCGAAAGGTTTGGTAGGTCAAAATAAAAACTCAGGTTAGGGCAAATTTCCTATACAATTATTTGTAGAATAAGGCGATAATTATTTAATCGTGTTATATTTTCAGTTCCGGAAGCAAATCAACTTGAAATTGAACAAAATATAAAAAAATATCATGTCATCAGAAATTATACAAATAATATCAAAATTCAATGAATATCTAATACACGGTTAAATGCCTACGTTAAAACTCCAGCATTTTACCACACGTCTTTAATAATATATCAAAATGATATAAATTAGGCATTTTAACCGCTCCTCTGAATTCGAAAGGGGACCACGATTTAAACCTAAAACATTAAAAATAATCATGCCTGAGTGCCTTTATGCAGCAGCGATCGCGCTTAAGCGCACAAAGCCGCACTTTGACGATTTTTTTAGAAGAACTTTGGAACAATGGACACACGTCCGGGAGATCGCGGCTCATTTCAATCTACTTATGAATTGGAACCAATCCAATTAAAATTGGCTCGCGTCCACCGTCGGCGGCAAGAGCTAAAATCGATATGGGCAAAAATGGAATAATCGCTCAGTCGGTAGTAATTGTAAGAAGGAAGGAGAATCCGGAATATGAAAATGTAGGCAAATAATCAGTCACAAACGTAATTGGAGAATCCAAATACAGAGAGTGGATGGGGGGGGGGTATCCCCCATTCATTAAGCCAAAGGCAATGCGCTACTTGTATGCGCGGGTTATAATAGCACCGCACGCAGCTTTTCTTTAATTTACGACAATATCTGTCCAATCCATTGCTACAAGAAATAATCTTTTTCCAACCCCCCCCTCATCCCCGCTTTGATGAACAATTATTAATTCATCCGGTAATCTGGCATCACTGGTGACGGTCGCACCTCTCCCGACTTCCGATCGTCTGCTGTATTAAGTTCGCCTAAAATCGTAAGCCTACTTTTTTTCTCCACGTCGCCTGCATACAAAAAACTAGTGAATCCATTCGCATACTAGTGAATAATTATCTGCGATCTCTTGGATTATTCGCGCTCCAGCAGATGATCTGTTTCGACTGCAACGAAGTAATATCGGGCCATCAAGGACTCTTTTTCTGCTCCCAATGTAGAAAAAATTTTCACCCTAAGTGCCAATCGGAAGATACGTTTTGTAGGCGACCGTTGCCCCTAGCAGCGGCTGCAACCTGGAAATGCAGTACCTGTAGACGGAAGAACTTACTATCTCCCACAACCGTTCTGAGTGGTAAGAAATTTTACCCAAAGACTAGAATCTCACCAGAATGTTTGGCACTACAGAATTCCCTGCTACAAACACCACACCTTGGTGCACCAAGTCTGTGCCAAGTGCGTAGTTCTAGACTACGAAGTGGAATTTTGTTTCGAAGCACGCTTACCCCCCACTTAAATAAGTGGCCTATAGAGAGGATAATAGCGAATTGTGGACCTAGAAAAAGTATTATCCCCGAGGCGTTCGATCTGGACTCAGAAGTCACTCTAGCGCTCGCTGGAACTTCGCCGAGCTCGGGGATCGTGTTGGACCTGCCACTGGCGCAACCTGGATCCGAAATTGTGCCTTGCCCGACGGACGAATTTACACAGGATTATTCTGTGCTCGATCCAAGATTCGGCGAACCGAGTGATCTGCAGCGTGAGGGTGGGATAACGAAGGAGCTAGAAAGTGTGCAATGTTTAGCTGATCATCGAGTGGATTCAGAGCAGGCTGGAGTGAGATGGGAGCTCCCTTCGCTTGTTACTGAAAGTCATCACATATTGGCTTGCTCGAGCGAGTCGATACTGACATTCTCCGGGGCCGATAGTGACTGTGTTCTGTCAGCTGATGCGGTACATGTAGATTGGGACAGTGACTCTGGAGACGACACGTACACAGAGGCGGTTATTCCTCGGGATTCGCGATTGAGCCCAGCTCCTGATTATTCCGTGGCGTCTATTGATAACGGGATGTCATTGTCTAAATGCAATACGACGGGTGCGCAACAGGAGGACATTTTGCGGCAAATTTTGGATGGCCAAAAAATCGCGCGTGCGGAATCTTCTGCCCAGATTGGAGAACTGAAACGGTTGGTTGAAGTCGAGGCAGAAAATACCAAAAAAAGCCTAGAGGTATTTCAGGGCAACCTGGTGGACCTAACAACAACAGTCGGTTCCTTCCAGACGGAGCTCCACGATCTGCGTGCAATAGTTGTTGACTTATCTGCCAAGGTAAATTCGAGTACAGCGGCACAAGAGGCCCTGGAGATTGCCAACAGCGACCTGAAGAGTGACCTCAAATATATGGAGAATGAGGTATACCACATGGGTCTATTGTTGAATAAACTAGAACAACGCTCAAGGAACAAAAATCTCGAAATTGCGGGCATCCGACAAATTCCCAATGAAAACGCCATTGATACAGCTCTCAGGGTGTTCGACCATATTGGAGTGACCCCCGATGCCTCTATGATTAAAGTCGCACACAGAATCGGATCTGTAAACAACCCCACTGCCAACATCATTGTGCGCTTTAAAAGCACAGAATTTCGGCAGCAAATTTTAAAGAACAAAGCCAAACTGAGGAACGTCAAAGGCTCGGACATTTCGGATGACTTCGGTGAGGGCAAGGTTTTCATTAACGAAAACTTGACCGCATATTCTCGAAAAACTTTCTTTAAGGCGCGACGCATTAGACAGTCTTTCAATTTTGCCCACGCTTTCATCGAAGGCGGTCGAATCTTCATCCGGAAAGAAGTGGGGGCCCGTCGCTTGGAACTGGAATCCCCGGAAGACGCGGACAACTTGTACCGAAACGAGCAGAAGAAGCGCAGGAACCAAAGTTTGGACCCGGGGCTTTCGCAGGCTCACCCCCCAACCCCTTCAGGAGCCTGCAACGATGGCAACATCCTCCAAGAGGATGAGGATGAGTATTAAAGCGAGGATGAAGAAAGAAAATAGAAAAATGAAAGTTGATTTATCAAATTTAATCGCTGTACCATAGACTGATCCCATTCAAGGATATTTAGTTATCGTACGCATTAACTAATACACGGTTCTAACTCTGATTTTAGGTTACTACTTATCCTTCAATCATTCTTCTTGTTGTTTTATTCTGATCATTTGTTGATGAGTCACTAATTTATATAGATGTCTAAACCTTTAAGTAAATTTTACCTTAAACTGACTCTCCTCCTTAAAAACTTTAGAAAGATTTACGTTATAATATATATAAAACAAAAAAATTAAACATTAAAGTAAAATTAAAAAAATAAAAAAAATAAAATAAAATAAATAAAATAATAATTTAATAAAATAAATAAATTAAAAAAATACTATTAGTAATCTGTACAATGTATATTACGGAAAGTGAACTATTGACCTTTTTTTCTGAGGAACTTGATGTTGAGCATTTTAATATATTTATGCTTAATGTTAGAAGCCTGCAAAAGAACTACGATGAACTGGTTGCTACATTAACCTCCTCCATTTTGAATTTTGATATACTGGTATTTACAGAGACATGGTTAACTAGCTCCCAATGCACTTTATTCAATTT
>JAUJYS010005846.1:0-10750 GCA_033995665.1 Melogona broelemanni | reverse complement strand
CAGGTGAGACTGACTTTCGCTACGCACCCCAATCGACACCGTATTTTCAGGTCGCTCATGTCTTGAACGTGTAACTTTGCCGGATATACCATATATCATGAAATTAGCATTGTTGCAGTACCCCGGTAGAAATTTGAATACCAAGTTATCGATCAATCTTTATTTATTTTATTCTCTGCGTATATCAGATTGAAATTAATCGACCTTCTTTTAAATTATCGATACACTATTGGTCTAGTCGTTTTGGGATGCCAACCGCATTTTATAAACTGCTTCCACCAATTTAGGCAACACTACATGTTATTTCCGGAATCTATAAACACGACAAACGATATGCAAACAGTTCTAGGATATAACCTGCAACTGATACACATGGTACGTCCGCGCATGTGGGTCCAGATAGCATCAACAGTAACTGTTTTCCGAGCTACTTTCCGACGAAAGTAAATGTATACCGAGACGCCTACAGGGAAGTATAGCTTCTTATCTTATACACCAGGTGGAAGCGAGAGCTGGTGAACAACTAGCAGAATTTATAGATTTGCAATTATAATCGCCTCCCACTGTGACACACATTTTTTTTCTCCACCGAGTTTTAATTTCAAAAAAGAGGTTTAACCTGATTTTTCGCGCTGGGGAATCGCGCCAATACGGATGTGGTCGTAAATATAAAACGAAGGCGAAAGCGCGCGTGTGGCAGTAGTAACTTAAAGCCATCATCATGATGTAAATCGTATTCGTCGTCTGGTGGTGCCCCAATCAAGGAAACAAACGGATTTTTTGACGTGAATACGTTTATCGCCGCCGCAATTTCTCTTCTCCAGCCGATTAGCTAACCCCCCTCTGTTTACGTGGACTTTCGTTTGCTGGGCTGCGTATTCACGGAAATGATTAAGTTTGTCGCCCAGCAGACAAACACCCCCTTTTTATCGGGTTTAGGTATTCGCGCCCCGCGGCAGACAACAGAACGGTCTGCCGGGTGAAATCACTTTTAAAGAATTTAGATATTGCTGACAGGGTGGAGCTGGGGGAAAAAGAAATTTTCTGACAGATTGTTTCTCTTCTAGAACCGCCTCCATATATGCAACGCGGAAAAGTGGACGAGAATAGTGTCACGTGACGTAGGGGTTTTTACTTAGGGGAAAATGAACTCGGTGTGATTGGTCGAATCACCATTTCGTTTTTATGACTGATGCCTTGCTGGTGACTGCCCCACGGCATTCAATCGCGTCTCGATGATTTATTAAGGTTGACAGGTTTTTGGTTCATCAAAGATGGTGAGCGATTTTTGGAGTTTAGTGGTGAAGCTAACACTTTTGCACCTGACCTCGTTGTTTCATAATTGATGCAACGCTAAATAGAACACTAAAAAATTGCTTAAAGGAATTAAACATGTGCTAACCCCTTAGCGCTCTAAGAAACATTATTCAAGGAAATTATAGACCATGATATATTGAGGGTTTATAATATTAGAACGATTTCATTTAGGTCATTTCTGATTGCTCGACTAGGTACTCCTTCATAATTGCGCGAAAAAAAGGTGTCCTACTTTTTAATAATTTTTCTCTAATTAAATTTGTGTCATGTTGACATTTTAAGACGTGCGCTGTATTTTGTGATGTCAGTAAATTACAATGTATATGCGGTCGCAATAACGATTGACCTAGTTGACATGATTGTCCTCTCAAAACTAATTAACTTTGAATGATGTCCCGTATACAAAAAAAAATCTTACTTTTAAATTTGGAATAATATTGCTTACAATTCTTTTCACATGTCAATTTCTGTAAACATTTCCTTGTCAACGACAAAGGAGTCCTTAATCACCAAAATAAAAACTATAATACTTATAGCAAAGAACATGAATAAATTAGAAATTTTAGCTGCAAAACTGTTTAGCAATAATGCACTGTTTAGAAGTTTACAAGAGCTCCATGAAAGACACCTGCATGGAAGTGCAATAATCGATGTGGTAACGCGGCAAACCTCGTTTACCTAAGCCCACATCTAATCGGGGTAATACCGCCACAAAATACATTAACGCTCCCAAATATACAACATCGCATTAGCAAACAACGACGCCGAAAATACCACACCCCTGCGTTGCCAATTATAATTACGATAACCTATAACTGCAACCTAGTCAACCAGAAAAGATATGTGCCGGACGACTTCATTACGGCCTCAAATTGGCGACGCGCACTCCACGGTGGCCGACTTGCGCGCTCGCGCCGCGGGAGACGATGAAAGTGAAACGCGCCCACAAGCCCTACTCATTTCCTGCCTAGCATTTGTCAAGTAGATAGGCAAGCCTTTCGCGCTGTACTGAGACCCGATTTGGTACATTGCGCTATTTTTGTGATAATACGAAATAATATGATATAAAATTAACCAATTATATTTTTTAGATCAGAATGGGTACAATTTATAATTTAATGAAGTGATTTTGGATCTGATTGATTTATACTGAATTGCAAATGTTAGTGCATTGTTAAAAAAATCGTGTCGCCAATACTGCTACTGTATTGTCTCGGTCAGTGTGAACTACATACTTATTAATTTTTCACTAACGAAATTGATCATTAATTATTACACGTGATTTTTTTAATGCCAGAGAAATTTATCAGAAAATTAATTAGTTGTGACAGCAAATTTTTTTAACGATATTTGCTTGACACAGTGTATTGTCCCGGATGTCAGTAGTATACGCACCCACGCCATTTATATCGTATCACAACGCCGAAACACGGTATAGTGTGGCCTATAATTATTTTTGCAAACTCATTCGTCGCAGGTCGCATACGCACTTTGTAGATCTCCATAGTTATTATTATCACGCATCAAGTTTGGTCCGTGGCTTGTTTAGGGGCAGAAAAGTGATAATTACATATATCGGAATAGAATTCGGTTTTGAAACTTGAGGTTTACTGGCATTTATCAAGTTTTGAAATATTGATTTTGTTTTAAAAAATTTTGTTGATATTTTAAGAGTTTGACAAATACGGTTGAATCATTTTTATAGTCATTTTCTGAAAAAAAAAATATAAAATGAAGGAAAATATTATAAAGGTGCCACGCCGAGATGAATGCCGAGTAAATTAACAGATAAATGAATCGTTACTTGTTAGGGCTAGGTCTTAAGATTTATTATTGCTCTACCGCAATAATAAAATAGAAAATTTAGCTACATTGTTTTTAGTGTTTTTAGCTTCCGCGTCAGCAATTATCAATTAGGAATAATGCTACTGTTAAATTTGAAAACAAAAAAAAATTGGCGGTAAGTTTCATTTTCCGACAAACAAAAAATCACGTTCTTCGAAAACACGTCGCCACAAACCATCCGGTTTGCCCTGAACCTCGTGCGAAAAGTTCAAGTTGTACCAAACCGCAGGACTGCATATGAAATTCTAAAAAACAATTAATTTCGCTAGCAATTTTTTTTTCCAAACGCCACCTGGCGGGGGCGCATATTCCAGTTATTGGAAGCAGTCCAGCTCCGGGGGCACGTATAGACTTAACGCTGGCACGGACAGCTCAATCACTAGCGGCGGGAAAACGCATTTGTTGTGCAGCTGGTTTTTCTCAGTGATGAGATTGACTTACCAGAAACTTCATGTTGAAAAGTAGTGCGAATAAGATCCAAAAAAGCGAGAGTGAAGTTCGGTGGAGAACTGTCTTGGAGCTAGAGAACTTGATTTCTGTCCCTACACTGTTCGACCACTTGGTATATATAGGCCTGACCGCGCTACTACTACACACACCTCTATACCTGCGCTGGACACAGGCGTGAGGGGGTGGGGTGATGTGAAAAGGGGGAGGGAACTTTTCCGAGTCTCGCGGGTTTTCGTTGGAGGAATCGGCGTGAATCTGAGCATGCGCGTTAAAGACAAAACACGGTTTGTTGTAAATAAGAAAAAAAAATTTTTTGACCGGCCGGAACACGTTAAGCAGTGCCGTGGACATGTACACACACACAGTGTGTATTTCGCTCCATAATACGAAAATATTTGGTGTCCGTGAAAAGTGCTCTCTATCAAGAGGCGTTCGCGTTCAATTGGGTCAAGGGTGTCGGCGACGACGAGGTGGGGCGGAGCCATTGTTGCTCATAAGATAGAACGTCAACGATTTTTAGTAAACGAGATGCGATATTTGCCGGCTAGAAATCGAATTCACCTCCTGCTGTCGTCGTGGTGCCGACGCGGGTATTCAACGATACATTTTTTAGTATCTGGTAAAATGGGGATTAAAAAATGAAATTTTCCGTTGTTGGTGATTAAAAAAAAAGTGTGCCCCCCTCAGTGTTTGGCTGGCCATTCTTCATGGACGTTGGACGTTGAGAGAAGTGGTGATAAAATAAGAGAAATGTTCGCGATAAAATTAATTGAATTGGTGTATCTATGTGTTCTGTTTTACTCTGTCAAACGCTTTGGCTTGATCCCTTCATTCAGTACAGGCAGTTCGGTTCTACGTGCGTATAGTACATTTTCAAGCAAGAAAAGTACCTGTATTTTTAAATTAAAAATTGAAAATTTAACGAATATTTGCAATTTAACATATGCAATTACCATAATTTAAATTATTTGAAGTTAAGTTGCGTTTAAATATGTAAAATATGTTGATATCGTAAGTTTTTCTCAATATTGAAAAAACAACTAAAGTTTCTTTATTTTCATTTACCAAGTTCATAAAAGTTGAAATATTTGTTCAATAATTATGCAGGTGAGCTGCACAACAAATATAAAAAGATAATCATATAAGATACTGCGCTTTTCTTGTTTTATTATACAAGCACACAGTATATGCTCATTTGTGAAGTATTTTTTCGTTTTAATATTCAATATGATAATAAAACTTCATTTTTATTTGGAAAACGAATAAGAATAAATTCAATCTACCATCATTATACCTACACGTTCTGCATTCTTAAACTCTTAAGAAAGCGATTAAGTGATCGTTTTATACTTTTGCTCGTAAACGATTTTTTTTTTAAATTTGGTAATATTTTTCATTGCAAATACCGAAAAGAACATGTCCGCATCCCAACTACGCCTCCTCCCTCTCTTCTTGTGGTCTGCGCCCTGAGCCGCTGACCTTGTTGCCCTTCCTTAAACCAGACTCTTACAACGTATACTGTTTACCGCATATCCCTCTGAGACCCACTGCACGAACTGACCGTTTTTACTTCATTTAGCTTGAAACAGATTAAATTAAAGCGTTTGACACTAATGTTGTAGAATGAAACAAAAGCGCTTGACTATTAATTCACGAGAATTGTACAAAAATCTGCTACGAATATAACTTCAAACGGATTAAATTATTCACGATCACAAGCAATGGGCCTTAACATCATCCGTAAAGCAGACCAATATACAGCATGATCTATGGTTGTTGGATAAATTAACCCCTTCCGTGTCACAGCGTCGGCGCGACCCAAGTGCATATGACACTTTTAAATTTGCCCCCTAATTTGCAGACACCTAATTTTTGCTGTTTTTTGGCTTTAATGGGCCGACTTTTAGAGTCTGTGCTGCCATCTATGGGAATTAAAATAAGCTTCAAGGAATTTTTCCCTAGCAAAAATTACTGGAAAACCTCAAATGTCGTGGCACGGGAGGGGTTAAACAAATGTTTTCAGCTAATTCCGATAATTTTATCGCAATCATCTCGTTTCACACTTTCATTTAATCGACCTTGAATATCGAGAAATTTTCAATTCGAATCGAGACAATCGAGAAAATTTATCGAACTGGTGGAAAAGGTCTTTCAGAGCAATTATTTTAATTATCAACATCGGAATTCAAAATGTTTTTTCATATCCATAGTTTTAAAATATTCCTACGCCGCCTTTGTGTAATAAGTAATAATTCTTCGTATTTTTCAATCGCATTAGTAATATTTCATTTTTTCAATCTCCTTACTAGTAATTATTCATTGTTTTTCAATTTACTTAGTAACAATTTATAATTTTTTCAATCTCCTTAGTACAAAATATTCATTTTTTTCAATTACTTTTTCTTTTATAGGTGTTGACAGAACTCAGGTGGATATGTATCATGAGCGCGCGAGCCCAGATTCGCTACAGTTAGCATACACGGCGTGATAACAACGGGTAAGGAATTTCCTCCTCTAATCTCTCCCTCGTTTAGCCAGCCCCCCAACCAGTCATCAATTAGTATTCCACTGGCGTTCCCAAAAAAAATAACGGTTTCTCTCTCTAGGGCGTTCGAGTGAGTTCGAATAAAATATACTGGCGGACATGGGGATTCGCTATAGGTGTGGAATTTTAAGTTTTCCAATTTAGTGCGCTGTTTGAATGAACGGGGTGGACGGGACTGGACATGGAGGCAGACAATTTTTTTTTTCTTTTCATTATTATATTTCTTTTTCTATCACTCACATCGGCGCTCTAATCGGCTCCGCTGTCGTGTCTCTACAATTACTGTGTGTTGCGGGAATGCCAAATATGCTCAAAGCGTTCGACCCAAAGCAGCAATGGCATCGACTTTGGCGATTTTGTGGACGATGCTGTTGTTACCCGCACGGTTTCAACAGTGGCCGGATCGAGCCGAATTGAACCTTTCAGCATACGAATACTTAATTGACAGAAAAAAAATGAGCATAGACAATTTTTGGCCTATTGGAATCCCTTTCAAAAACGGCGACAACTTGGCTAGACGCATAAAATAAAATAAATTAATACTAGAATTTGCATGCGTTGCACAGCTACCTGTAGAAAACATTTAACTGTTAAAGTAACATGAGTATCGTGTATCCTAGAATAGATAGAACAAATAAACATTTATTAACATGTATTTAAAATGCCTGATAGTGAGGCGATTAAGTAAAATAATCAGACATTTAAATAAATGAATGTTTATTTGTGATCAACTCAATATTATCTCAGCGTATTCCAGCACATTTGAAAATTTGGAATATATAGATTATAGCCTGAGTAGGCTTCTCCATGGGTAACAGCTAACATTTAAAGATACCGAATTTGAAACCCAATTTTCTTTAGTATTTGTCAATAGATCTTAATTAAGATAAACACTCAATAAAGAGACGTATCCAAATTAAGAAAGAACCAAATAAACATGCGTGGTAGGCTAACATTTGTCACTTTTAATGCACGTTTTCGCAGGTGACGACATGGTTGGTATTTTTGAAGGAAAATTCAAGGACTTAAAGAGAATGGATGAACTTACTTGGCGTTATTTTTTCTCAGGCCAGTCATAAATTTATGGCTATAATAAACTGTTGGGACAAGTTTGGTGGCGCGGCTCTAAAAACGATCGAGTTGAGTTTGTTCGTGCTCGCCACGTGAACAGGCAACACGCATAAAAAAATTCCGCTGTCTTCCGAAGCCAATTAAATATCAGTGTTGACCGTCGAAATATTTTTTTCGGAAAATAAAATTGTCATCTGGGTGACACGGGGCACGGCTAAAAAGGGAGAAACGTGTCGTAAATTCGCAATTCGGCGTTTTTCCGTCCAATTAAACCCGCGCTCTCGGCGAACACGAAACGCATAGACATTGAACATTGTTGTGAAAAAATGTATAATACATTGTATACGTTGAAGAATATATATTAACTCTTATCTTACTTCCCGTAACGCAACTAAGATAAGCACAGTGTGAACGTGTCCCATTTCCCATATTTTGTCAAGATTAGGAGTATTTAAAAAACATATGTGCGTCCAAATTAACCATTTTTTATTTTTTTTTTTACTTTTTTTTTAAATTACCGTAGTGCTAATTACTACAGGATTACTGCACCCTCGTGTCTCTATGGATATGTATGAGGGGAAGGGAATGGGAATGGCAGCTGTATAGCCAGTCTGCAGGATACAACCCTAAGCTCTGGACTCCCTAATGTAAGCTCAGGGGTGACATCAGTACCGCGGCTTGTCGAATAAACGAGAGCCTCTGCCGGGAATCGAACCCAGATCCGCTGGTTGGCGAGCGAGCACGCTACCTCTCGGTCACAGCGGATCAACATTTCGTCATGATTGTCACCATTTAATAATTAGTAAATATCGATTTTTGTTATAATTTTTTGTACGAATACATTTGAAAAATAGTTTTAAAAAATTAGTGGCTACAACATCACATGTCAATGTTCTACCTAGAGCAGTTCAGTTGCACATTCGATAACGCGTGACACATTTGACCTCGCATAAAAATTCTCGTTACATCGTTAGAAGTCCGTCGAGGATGGCAAATATGACTACGGATAATCTGGTAAATACTGCACTGTCAATGGCCATCTTGGACTGGTTGGCTACGAATTGTGTTTCTTATAGTGGCCATGCAGAAGGCGCCACCTCTGAAAGGAAAAAAGGAACTCCCGTTCCAGTTCTTCAAAAGAAATGAACCAGTTTCCGTTTCAGTTCCTCAAAAAAGAAACCAGTTCCCATTATAGTTCCTCAAAAATGAATAGGAACCTTGGCGTTCCTGCGTTCCTCAGAAAAGGAAGCAGTTCCTAGGAATGGAATCCGTTCCGTTCCTACCCAACACTGCCGTTTACTTCCTTCAACAAACCAACATTTGTATGCCACGTCACACTCATCATTTAATAAGAGAAACATTGACGTATGAGCAATGCTTTATCAGAAACGATAGCCGGGTCCAGTATCTAACAAAAAAATCTAATAAACTCGTATACCTGTGGGGGGACCTCATCAAGGATCGGGAAAAACTATTTTTAGTATTCGATAAGCGCGGGCACGTACTTTTGATTTTAATAGTCGCCTGGCAGGGGTTCCAATAAAGACAAATAGTGACGAGGTTTACTGTCGCGCACGATTCACTTTTGCTTTGCGTCTTAAACGCGTTTGATACACCTTAATCATTTAATGAGATTTATGTCGCTCGACTACCAATACGAAACACAACAGTTTCGTTGGCTCAACTGGAATGTTTTATGTGTCCCGGATGATCAGCGCCTACAAAACCAAAGAAATTTAAGGGTTGAACTTGTATGTGCACGATAAATGAATAGTTGTCGACGGGGGAATGTGATTTTATTTCTATTCTCGGCTGATCTCAGATACTGGCTCAGATATTGGCTGTCTGCACTCTACCCTATCGTGTCATTGTAAAACATATTCGAAGACTACACATGCTGCTATGTATTGAAAATATTACTATACTTGGCCAACTTATAAATTGTTTTTAAACTCAAACGTTTTATACTCATTTGTTGAACTTTTGAAAAAGCGTGCTTAGATTTTTTTTATTTACAATCATTTTTTTCTTCATTAATAAACAAGTAGATTTTCGTGGTATTTTGTACGTCTAATTGCATTAAATGTGGATTTCATGTCAAATAAAGCAGTTTGACATTTTTGAAAAATAAATTCATGGGCAATTTAGCTTTAAAATCTGAAGGCTAAATCATACGGATAAAAACCAAAATTAAAGAAAAACAAAAAAAAAAACAAGAATACGAGAGAACAAGAATCGAACCCGATTACAACAGAAGCCGAATTTGTAATACACGTAATTTCCGAACTACTGTGCGCGATTCAGAATGCTTCGATCGTCCATTATGCTTGCTGTTTAACGTTTATTTTCCAGCTTTATTGAATCCTAATGTGTTAATAATTGCAGTAGCATGTTAACCACAAACCAGTTCACATTAATTTCCGCCGGAACTTAAATTCTATGATTTAAATTTCGCCAATGACAAACCAGTTGACCATTGAGAATCGTGTATACCCTCTTGAGATCACCGACTAAAAGGTATGATCGTTGGGACTTTCCTTACAAATTGAACTTGGCTGCACATTTATTACCGATACCAGAAACCAGATGGCCTGTACGAACCAGAAATTTACCAAAATTTTTTCAACCATCTGTAGACCCAATCTGCACGCTTTCGTGCGAAAGTCGTCAGATACACAAACGTGCACTGCACAGCTGTAATGCTAGTTGTGCATTTCAGGGGCAGAAAATTCGTCAACGACGCGACGCATCCAAACACTTCAATTCCTCCATTGAGGCCACAGGAATTTATTGACATGGACTAGGCAAGACGGGTTAATACCAGAATATTCTCTACCCATCTCTTAGGTCTCAGGACGATTGAGCTACTTTTCGCTTTTAGGTATACCGCATACACTTGTCGATGCAAAACCACAACGCTAAGTCCGCCCTCTCTGACCGCGCTGATCAGCACTTGGTTACAAAGCGCACGAAGAAGAAAAGAAAAAACTCAGCAAGAGTAAGGAAAAAATGTTCGACACAGTTCCACATTAATGACATTATTTTTTTAGACATTCCGATCACTTTTGCTACGTTCGATGACGTAAAGCCGATCGAGACGTCCGGATGCCCGAGATCGCGAGACGGAAACAGAATTTTCGGAATCCGCGGATAACTTCGGTGGAAACGATGAAATTGTCGTCATTCCGTGGCGTCAACATTTTGTTAATGGGTGAATAGGCAAGCGTATGAATATCCGTATAAAGACGCTCTGAAATTTTGTCAGGTGCTCATAATTCGTGGTGGTGACGGAAAAATAGTTTCAAACTATCACTTTTAAATGTAATGCTCTAATATAATACCTCAATCAAAATTACCAATCTTACTCGAAATGATCAAGCTCGGTGGTTTATTATATATTAATTAATATATAATAAACCTTAAAATTAATTATATATTTTTTTAAATACGTACCGATGGCTCAGTGGGTATGGGGACATGCTACGAAGCCAACGGTCCCGGGTTCGATTCCCGGCGCAGGCT
>JAUJYS010005845.1:0-10751 GCA_033995665.1 Melogona broelemanni | reverse complement strand
TGAGACTGACTTTCACTACGCGCCCACTCGATACCGTATTTTCTGGTCGCTCATGTCGTGAACGTGTAATTTAGCCTCCGAGTCAATATAGATGGATAGGGGAGTCTGGTAACACGGCTGGTCTTTGCCGGTGATGACTCCTGAATCGTAATTTAAAAATACCAAAGAGGATAGAAAATGTAGAATCCACGAGTCCCATTGAGATTTGTCGTTTAAATCGTTTTTTCACGTGCACTGCACAGTAGAGGTGTTTGCTCGGGTTCGTGTGGTTTTCACTCATTTTTATACACGGCAATTTTCCTATTATCGTACAGTCCCGCGTTTAAACATGTTGTTTAGCCCGTCGTTTTTATGTTTATATCGATACTAAATATATCTATATTACGTATATCAATATTGATATTGTTTATATCGATAATATATTTAACAATATCGATATTACATAAACAAAAATCGACATTTTTCATATCGACAATACATTTATCAATGTCGATATTAAATACACATTCGAAATACAAAGGCGGCACCTGCTTTGGCATTCAAGTTTATTTATTGTTGGAAATAAAATATTTATATATCTAGCTTCCTGACTCGGAACACGAATAGTGGTTTTCCTTTAGTGGCGCAGAAGATAGAGCCCCGCGTTTAAACCTGTTGTTGTTTAGCCCAGTCTTTTTTTATATTTATCCAATTTAACGAGTTTACTCAGGCAGAGGCCGCACTCTGAGCCCTCTCTGCAAGTAGCTCATTAGTATTTGTAATGTAACTAATTTCTGAGCCGTGTTTCCTGCAGCGTTGCGCCACTAATATCGCATGAAATACGAGCGCCATAAATTGTCTACTTGCGAGAGACGTTTCATTAGTTTATGTAAACGAAAACGTAAGCCCCATAAATTTTAGAACGCGCGCTGAGGCGTTTTTCTTCTTCTCTGGTGGAGTCTCTCTTCCATCCACCACCAAGCTTGTTTCGAAAACTTGTTTGTATTTTCTCTGGCATGCAGGGGTTGGACAAAATAATGGAAACAGTTATATAAGGTACACAAATAGAAATATTTCTATTACTTTGTCCAACCACTGTGTGTACATTGTTGTACCGCAACTGAAATGGTTTCGCGCAGAAGATGAAGGAACGAAGCCATTTTCTATTCACCGCCGTGTCCCAAGAAAGGATTTATTCCTTATCGTAGATGTTAAAAAATAAAAATATGTCAATCGTATTAATAGTCACGAGTACCAATTATACTTAGCTGGGAATAATGGTCGACATTTTAAAATAGTTTTGCCAAGGTTCCCTTCACGTGACGTTCACGTAATTTTACCACTGTACTCTTCACGTGACGTTCACATGATTTTGTCATGGTTCTTTCTCTTCACGTGATGGCCCTCTTCACGTGGCGTTGTGAAGAGACTTCTTGATCAAGTCGCCACCTGGTGATTATTTAGTGCTCACCATATTCGACAGAAAACGATCGAGCAAATTCCCGATGCAGTCGCAAAGCCGCCAAGCGGTCTCCGGCAAAACCGTTTCGTTCGGAAGCGACGGTGCACGTGCGAAAAAGTGCCACGGAACGGTCGAGGGATGCGTCAAAGCGCGTCGATTACTTGGAGCGCCCACGCTAAAAAAAAGGGAAAATGGCGAATAAAGAACGTTAAAAAAAAAAGTTCCACACGCATCAATTTGTATGCGAGGCGGAGACGTGGCGTAGAGAGGATTCGTGCCACGGTTAATGGCGACGAAAGTTGGTGGGGGGAGAGACAGAGACGCTTGGTGGTGAGAGACGAAATTATTTACGACGGACGGACTGACTAGGCAACAGCACGTGATGCGTGCGCGACGCGAGAATGTGCCAACAAAACGTTTAAGCGGGAAAAACACGCGAATTATTGCCACCATTCGCACTCTGCTTAAAAAGGGCAGGTCCGGCTAAACTGGTTGAGTTGGGAGAAAAATTCAGCAACAAACTATTATATTTTTTTAATTTCTCGACGGGTGCCATTTCATTTACATCGTAAATTAAATTAAAATTTTGCCTAGACTAAACTCCATGCCTTTTCAGGGATCTGAAACGTGAGCCTGTCACACCTGTCTCACGGATTTACTTCCGTTTCAAGGGAAGTCCCGCGTATTAACTTTTATGGCCTAAAAAATCCAAATGAATCGACCATAATTTCGAGCAATGCAAATATTTTGTATTGGATAGGACCGGCAAAGGAACGTCTCGTTCCAAGGAATTAGTTCCTTTTCTGAGGAGAGTTCCTATTTTTAGAAAGGAACGTTGGAACGTCCTCGTTATTTTACTTTTATGAAGAAACGAGCAACGTCCTCTGTCCTTTCTTTATGGAGGAACATGGAACTGGAACGAGTTTCTTTTCAAAAGGAACGTAAAGAAGCTCTGCGCGCCATATAGCGCACGCTGATTTCGCTTGATTGCCTCGGCACTTATCGGCGCGCCCTCGATCCGTCGGAGCATCACAGCATTGACTTTTGAAACCCTACCGGCCCTCGATGGTAGTGAGGGGAAGGGGAGGGGGTAGGAGGTGGACTGGAGGGCGGATTAGATACCTGGGGTTAGGGAAAATTGCTAAAGCACATTATTGTCGACTTAAAACATACACACATGCCGCGGAGTGGGTGGTGGGTGGGAAGGGAGTGTAGTATAGGGCACACCGTGCCGTAACTGTCAGCTATTTACCGCGCCGCATGCGATCGGCATCACTTTTTCAAAAATTGGAAAGGTGCAGCACCGGCTGTATGAAGTCAAATGCGGATAGACGGAATGCGATGATTTATGCTTTTTCGAGTCTTGGTATTTATTTTCTCTTTTGTGTTTGACTCATTCCATGAGAGATAGTGAGTGGCTATTTCGGGGTGCTAGCCCAGGGTGTAGTCTACACTCGACCAGGGTCGTATGGCATGTTACTGGTAATAACACCTGCACTTAAGCGAATTTTAATTTTGATTAAAATTTTAACTATTTTTAAAATTAACGAATTCTTAATGCGAATTTCAAAAGACGAATTTTGAAAGTGTGGTCTCCATTGATTCAATAAGGTTTTATTATTAATTTTTTTAATTGTGAGAAAATTTTGACATTGATGAATTTTTAAATTTACAAAATTAAATTTAATCTTCAAATTATGCAATAACCTACATGTATTTTTTTATTTGTGGGGAAATATAATTTGAATTGTAAAAGCGCTTTTAAACGTTGATGATTCAAAATAAATGTTAATGATATTGATGGATTTTCTCATTAATTAACGTATTTTTAATTGCAAGTGAAAATGGCTGAACTCCTGACGACGTTAAGTGAGATAAAAATAAAAATACGATTCATTCTTTTTTAAATTGCGAATTAAATGGGTTAAGGTTTCATATTAAAAATGCAATCTTGAATAATCTCAATAAAATGCTGGATCAATTGATTACATCGTGAAATCGTATTTTTAAAAATTGAGAATCGATCTTCCCAATCGGCGCTCGTATCTCAGGCCGTACACAAGGACCTCATAGTACAATAGCAACAATCCACCAGAGGTCGCTGCAGTCAGTGAGCACGCGCTATGGGTGGGCGCGTCACGCGGCCGATCACCTCTCGTCATCACGTGCATAATTTGACCATGCAGATTGTTCGTCCATTGGACGAGCAATTATAAGGTTGTAACTTCCACGTGCAGTCATTCGGCTGCGTGCACGTGAATAAGATGTGGCGTGCGCTACGTGTGCTACGCGCGCGCGTTCCGACGTTGAGTTGGCTGAATGAAGGCTGTCCGTCACTCCACGGTTGATCACCTGTTCAATCTCCTGCGCCTCCCGCGTAAACGATATTATATCGAAATTGACTTTCTCAAACGAGCTGCCGCTTCTATTGTTGTTCCTAGTCAACTACAGACAAATTTTACTCAGACCTTGAAGCTAACTCAACAAACCATCGTTTTAATTAACTTTGACAGATTACTTATTTTATTTAATTGTTACTTTTAATCATTTTTTTTCAATGTTTTTATTGTTACTTTAAATTATATTTTATTATATTTTATTTTTGCTTTGAATTATTTTTAATCTTTTCCTTGGATTTATTATTATTATTGCTTTAATTATTTTTGATTCTTACATTTAATTTTTTTAAGACGTCACTCACGTATGAGAGTCATTTTTCAACAATTTAATACGTCATTCTTGAAATTTAAGTTGAGTAGGTTGGTTGGATTATCATCCAACCAACCTACTCAACTTAAACTACTGGTTCTGGTTCTGGTACTGGTTCGATTCCAGGCGTTGTCTCTCGTTTATTCGATCCCGAAATGCTGTTAAAGTTCTTTCCAACCCAACAGGGACTACACGATTATCTAATTGTAATCATGTTACGAATTAGTCGCGTCGCTAAAAATGCAAGCATTTAAAAATAAGAATATCATCACAATTTTAAAATTTTAGAACTCCACTTAAATTGCAACGTTTGTTGACTGCGAATAGACGGGGCCAACTGATTTTTATTTTTCATAAATAATGTTGCGTCGATTGGCAATAATAACATTAATTGCCACTCAAAATATCTTTTCCCAGACATCCTCTCCCATATTACCGCATGACCCATATGGTCAAACCCATGCCCATTGCGGGTCACGGTTCGGGTCACCTCGGGGAATTGGTACGGTCGTGCGTGGGTTGTTGGAAGCGGTGTTTGATTTATTTTGTGGAATTTGTGTGGAGGTGTTTCAACATTTCCGGAATTTTTAAGAAAAGATTATGTTGCCTTTACCAAGAAGGCAAGGTGGCATTGAAGGTGCGACTGGCCTTAAGAATATTTCGTGCACATTCAATTTTTATTTCGAAACTAGCGTTTCAGGTTGTCCGAGGACAGGCAACACTTTCAATTACAATTACAATTACAATATTTACCCGCGAGCAGCCCCTTTTAAGGGGGGCCTATGGCGGGGGTCAACAAAACCAGATTTGTACATGGATTAAAATGATCTACTTTAAGAGGCTCTGTTCTTTAAGAGGCTATGTGATTGAATAAATGTAAATAGCACTTGCCCAGTAGACTAATGCCCAGTCCGGCGATTCCCTGCGACAGACCCTGACCCACGCCGGCCGGTGGATAACGTCGCATCTCCTCGTTCCGTTCGCGGTGGCCGTGATCCAACGACAAACGATCCATGTTGCGCGACACACTAGAGGAAACCAACGGGATGTTCCATAAATAAATCAAAGCATTGAACGATTCAAACGAAATGAACGAGATTTTTTAAACAAAGTCAGCATCTTGAAAGTCTAAACTCAAAGAACACATTATGAAACTGATTCAACGTACAGTAGATTGTATAAGCAATTTTTTTGAAATAATTTGAAACAGGTATCATTTCCGCCAGTTAAATGTCAAATTTCTAAAACATTCTATCAATAATACTTTGCTACTCTTGTTATTGCAATATATTTTATTCAACAGTATTTACAATACTACATGATAATTAGTAAATTAAATAGTTTAGTCATCATAAATAAATCATACTATAATCATAAATAAATAATAAATATAATTATTACCGAATAATAATCATAAATAAATGATAAATTGAAGAGAAAATTAGAAAACATTTTTTTTTACAATTTTGGGCTATGTTAATAATAATAATTTTGGGCAATGCAAATAATAACTTTGGGTAATGTTAATAATAAGTTGGAAATAGGAAATTAGTAAAACAATTTCTTGATATTTTTGGACAATGTTAGCAGTATTCTAACATGTGGCAGGTGTGATGCCCAACATGCTCATATTCTCACCTTGAAGCCAGATTGGTCAACGATACCAACGTCCCGGCCCCGCTATGACGCAGCAGCGACGACGACCCATGCAACACGCCAGACGCAAAGTGCCAAGGCCCCAGCAGCAGACCGCGATAGGGCAACCGCACGAAATCGGCCACCCCGCGTCCCAGCGCCCGCGCCAAGCCACCCGGATTGGCCAGCAGATCCAGCGACCCCAGCACCCAACCGGCGCGGAACAGTGCGCCCGACATGTAGTGGCGGGCCAGCACGTGACCCAACCGATACCAAGTGGTGGCTACCTGGTGACGGGAGAACTGGGCAAAGGCTAGCGGCGTGTGATCCAACGACAGGAACAGCTTGAGCGAGGCATGCACGCTGAGCAGCACCGACACCGGCAGCACTGTCAGGCGCTGAACATGCAGCGGCCGGCCCAGGGTGGTAGCCAGCAGGCGCACCCTCTCCGGCACCCGCCAGTCCCGTCGCAGCACTTCTAACGGATCCCCCTGCTGGAAATGGCTGGTGGCCATGTGATCGGTAACGTACCGCGACACGGTATACAGCAACGTATCTTCCAGATAGGCAGCCAGAGGTTTAACCGTCACCTCGATGTTTTCCGCCCACCAACCCACGTCATCCTCGGCCGTTGAACGCTGGAGCACGGCCACCACAATGATCCGTGAGTCGCGCCGCGCCCGCGATAGGTCACCCAGCTCGGCCACCAACGAGCCATCACTGGCCGACGTAACTGGCTCGTCGTCTGACTCCTGCCGAATTAGAATGACGGGAAAGTCATAACCGCCCGCCGTGTGTCGTTGGTTGTCCACCTGCAGGTCAGCCACGCACCATACCACTTCCTGCCGACGAGTGGCGATCCAAGTAGCGCGGCGGACGCTGTCTCCTATCGTGGAGGTGGACTGTTCCATGAGCGGCCGCGTAGCCAGATATATGTCATCCAGCGTTAGACGAACAAGCTCAGAGTCGCCTTCTGTCAGCACCACACACACCCTCTTGACGTGGACGTTCCCATAGAACAAGGTGGCAACTGGACGATCAACGAGCGAGTGTCGGGAAACGAACGACGAATCCGGGGATACATTACTGTCATCGCCGGGTTTTGTTACGCCAATCGCCGACCGTGGACTGGTTTCGTCCGTGCCGATACCACCATCGGTTGTTTCAGGAGCATCAGTGTTCGCGGTAGGGGCCCGCTTGGGTGCCAATCTCCGCGGCGAGGTCTTGGTCAGACTGAGCCGGGCCTTTGGTTTAGCGGCCCCGCGCCATGCGGCCGGCCGGTGATGGTGTTCCGGACTGGCCCCGGGGCCGCCTACCTTCCCCTTAATACGGCTGCGAATCTCCTTAGCCGAGACCTCCACCCGGTTGACCGGATCGAGGAAGACATGGATGGAAGGCACGGCGCGCTCCACGTGCACTTTGATGTCACCACAGTTGGGCACGTTGAGGAATTGGTCGGTGGCAGCACTGAGGTCAACACCGCCGGACCAGACGGGCGAGCGGGGACCAGCCACGGCTTCCGTTTCGTCGTCGTCGGTGGCCACCTGACTGGCTAGGTGGAGTTTGGGGAGGTGTTGCGATTCGTATAGTTCAGGGAATTTGTCGTCGACAAAGGGGAAGGTGTAGAAGTGAGAGCTGTGGGCTGGTAGAAGGGGCACCTCGTCTACCAGATCCATTTCCTCATAGACTAAGAACTCCTCGTCTACCAAAAATAAATATAAAATTTTATTCAGTCTTTTTTGTGAGAAATTCGACAAAAAGAAAATAAGATAATCAGAAGAGAGCACTATTACGATTATCTCAATGGGATCTATAGAAAAATATTGACAAAATAATAAATAATGGCATTGCGGTGAACGGCGATGAAATATTCTGCACCTGCATGCTGCCTTTCTGGATTTAAGTTATTATTTTCTTAACTATCACAAAATAATCTATGATGAACGGAAGAATCATAGGTTATACTACAACGGCTCATACTTTGCTGTTCAAGTATCACAAAATATAAATGTTAATGCAGAATTGTTCTGTTTCTTTTTATTTAATTTATTTTGTTTAAATGAAAAAACAACAATGCATGATTAATTCAGATCACATTGTCGTGCAGCCACATTCATCAAAAGAAGATAGTTAGTTAGATAGATAGTTGCAAATCAGTTTTAACTATCTTCAGGCTCAATTAATCTACTGAGCTATCTACAGGCTGAATCAAATAAATAATCCAGAAAAATGACATAGTAAGGCAATAGGTCAGGTCTCCGGAGTACAGATTTCATCAAAGAGAATATTTCAAGCACGTACCTTCAGTAGCAGGAGACGCGTCCTGGCCATAATGCAGCTTGAACGGACAGTTATTGTGCAGGACTAGCTGCGGCGCCGCATCTTCCCTCACCACCAGATACATGAGACCTTTCCACAAGTGAGCCGTGATCCTGAACGGCCGCACCGTCACACTAACCCCGTCAATGCTGCAAGGAACCTCGGTCGAGTGCACCCAGTCGGCCTCCGCCTCCATCGTCCGCTTCAGCCGAATGGACCGACTCCAGGATCCGGCAACTGCACCGCCTGCCGGCACACCACTCAACCTCAAATAATGGATGCTGGACACATCATCGCGCCCGTCCATCCGGTTACAAGCATCGGCCGCTGTGGTCTCCACGAACAGCAGGGAAGCCGGGGCGCCACCGACGGGCAAGGCAGTCACGCCGTCGTCATCCGGTCTGGGTGGGCGCAGGGTGGCGGGGCCCAGTTCGTTCTCGGCCACCGAGAAGGCGGTCAGGGTCAGTGGGCGGAGTCCAGCGTTGACCACGGTGAAGTAGGGCCGGAGGGTGAAGACCCGGATGCCGCGGCGCCGGCAGGAGGACAGGACTAGGAGGCAGGTGCGCGGGCGGCAGGAAGTGGAGGCCACGAAGATCTCGCATAGGACGTGGCCATCGCCGGCTTGAAGTACGCCGCGCACGCGGGGCCAGTAGCGGTTGAGCGACCATTCATCTGACGCCAACTCGATGCTACCGGGGAGGATAAAAAAAGAGGTGGAAAATTTTAATTTGTAATTAATGACCAAATCCATGCATATGCATAACATGTATACATGTTAAATAATCTCACCTGACATGGCATTACATTTCCTTGATCAAAATAATAATTTAAAAAATGTCTCCGACTAGAAGTAGAGTAAATTACAGCCGCAAGATATTTTGCCTGAAGAAACTGTGTGGATTTTAGTTACTGAAATTATCTTTTCTTAAAAAAAGTAAGAAACAATGTAAAAAAAAAACATAACATGAAAAGGGAGCAGGTAGCGCGAATATGTTTTTCATAATTCCAACATATTGATGTAAAGAGCTCGGGCAGCAAGATATTTTTTTTACAAACCATTACCATTGACAACCCATATCAATCCTACTTCGCATCAACCCCATTTAACAGAAAAATAAAAATAAAATTGCGAAATCGGAACAAAATTTTGATTCTGAAATCGATTATACTCAAAATAGAAATCCAAACACGTTAATCCCAATGATGAATACGCATCAATAATACAGATTCGATTTCTGGATGGGCTATTTTTTGTAATCAACAACACTATAAAAAAATTATTCACTTTTAAAAATGATTGTGGTGAAATAGTAAGTGAACTGAAGAAATTTGGCATCGTACTGTATTTATCTAGGTTTTTAAACAAACAGCGAATAAAGTTATTCTCTTCCCAACGAATTAATATTATTGGAATAGAATAGAAATTTAAAAATTATCGCACCTGTTCGAATAGTGAATGCGATCATGCTGACGCACACCCATCTTAAACGTGCCCTGCAGTCGAGGCAAGGCAAACACCACGCCGGCCGGCACTGACAACTCCTCCTCGGCCCCATCCAACCGCCTAGCCACCAGTACCTCGATCTCGGTCTGATTATCCAGCAGCGCCCATGGCTTCACATCCACCAACAATGTACTACACCCGGCCCACCGCTGAATCAAGCACACCTCCAGATCAATCTGCGGCTGATAATAATTGGCATTGCTCTCGGCCAACACCGCTCTCTGCCGACGATCCCCCTCCCAATGCCGTAACAGCCTAGTCCGCACGTCCCGCGGTAATGCCTCCACCTCACGATCCAGATCCTCGCAATTGTATGGCCACAGTAGCGGCACTGGAGAACAAAACTCCCGGCACAGATCGTCCAAATCCACAGTCTGCGATGACGGCTGCCGTCCCTCGGCCTGGGTGATCATGCTGGGTGAGAGGGGCAGCGGCGGATTGTTATTGTTGTTAGTGCTGGCGGCGTCCACGTCGTCGGATGGGCCGAAGCTGAGCTGGTGGGTAAGGCCCGGATCACCCGGGCAGTGTAGATAGTGCTCGCTGCCGCGGCCATCCACGTAAGTCACCGATGAGCGGTTGAGGGCCGGCGTGGTTACCTCCAGGCTGAGCGGTAAGGGGAGGTGGGTGCGCACCACGTAGAGCGGCACAAACAGGACTAGGGTTTTGACGGCAGCAGTGCCGATGGGTTGTCGGAGAACGTGGCACCATGCGCTGACACTGTCACCCGACGAGCCTGGTACTCGAACCAGTACGCCGCGGGGGGTGGCGGCAGCATTGAGGTCCACCTCGGTCGACCAGTGGGTGGCGTCGTGGTGGCTATCGTCGGCCAAACGTACCTGTGGCGATTGAGTAACAAAAATATTAAGAGTGAAACTATTGAAACATGAGAATAAGATAAGTGTCTGGGCTTGAACTGGACCACCAAAGATAAGTGTCTGGGCTTGAACTGGACCACCAAAGATAAGTGACCTGCTATTCATTATTTTCTCGAGTCCCGTTATTCAATTTAACTTTTTAATTTTCTTTGTGATTATTAATTAAGAATTTAGTTACCACAATCTTATTAATTGTGGTAACTAAATTCTGTAATCCGACGTTCTGGGCCAGTATAACTAACAAGTGTGGTTATACGAAACAATACTT
>JAUJYS010005844.1:0-10752 GCA_033995665.1 Melogona broelemanni | reverse complement strand
TCCACCCCTCTTCCCCTCTCCAAAAAAACGGGAACACTCTGCCCCCCCCCCCCCTAAGTAAACTCTGATCTCTTCCAAAAAGAGAACTAGGTTTTCAAACATAACCGGATCCGGCATAACAGAGATCTGTATTTGTCATTGTGCATCATGCGTCTGCCTTCTGATGATAATCGCGCCACACTGCGCGACGATTACCTGTTTCTTTGTTTTATTATTTTTATATAGTCAATACAATCAATGATCTTCATCACTTAAAAGTGAGTATAACAGGAAAATCTGTACGTCTCTAATCGCCTGAGAAATTGCGAAGAGGCGTATTTTCACAAGAACCTAGGGCGAAAATAACGAAATCCCGTGACGGAAATCGAACCCGGGATCGTCGCACACATGGCGGATGCTCTATTTAATTTGTAGTACATTATATTTTCGCTAATTAGAAATAGAACTAGTTTTTGACTCCCGCTGCATTAAAAATTGTTGTGGTTTAAATGGAAATTACTGATAAAATAAATAAAATCAGTGATTTTATTTGACTTATTTTATTTATTTTAATCAGTAATTTTGGTTCAATTATTCATCTGTATCGGCATGTATTTTTTCCACCACCATCTTTACCCTTCTGATGATAATCAAGGTTTGTCGCAAGTCTCTAAATCTACTCAACATCTTGATTCTTAATAATTAGTAGTGGGTTAGGACGTATGTAATTCAAAACGAGAGGGATGAAGTCCGGTACAGCGCCGGACCAGCGCCGTTTTGCCAAAACTCAATTCGTCTCTTTCCCTGCGCTGTACCGGACCTCGTCCCTCTCATATTGTGTCTAATCGTTTAGCTCTTTAATTCACTCGTACGTGTTCCTACTGATTTAGGGGTAACTAAAGGGAGCCCATGTTAAACGTCACCCACCCTCCGGTCCCTCCCAATTATGAAGTTGATGGCCGCCTCCCTCAGAACCAACCAAACCGCCACAATAACGCAAAAGCGAGCGACGTACGTACGACACTCACTGCGCATGCGCGACTGCGAACGTCGGGGCGCCGACAGGGCGCATGCGCGATGGAACGGCGCAGATGCCGTGTCAACACGGCGACCGCCACCCTGGCGGGGGCGCTGCTTGTATATGTAATGAGGTCGGAGGTCGCGACCGGGTTGGCCGTAAAGTTGTCACGGAGGAAATTAGGGAGACACGCTGTGTGCGATCGCGCGTGCCCCCGAGACTGCCGCTACCCTCGGCGGATGAACAGTGAACTAGACTTCATAGCATTCAAATGGTTGTGCCATTGCATGAAGAAGTTTCCCGTTACAAACTAGTTGCATTCAAGGCACATCGAACAACCGTTACACGTTCATAAGAAGTCGATGTTAATTTCGGAACTATTGTAAATCGCGGCTAGTACTGAGGATAATTAAGCTGGTATGATCAGACCCTGCGAGATATTTAGTTTCAATTGTCGCCGTTGATAGACCTATGTAAGCGCCCGTGATTTTCAATAGTTCACTTGTTGACATACTTGTTAGAATAAATAGTTTGATTGTTAACAGTCTTCCATTTACCAAAATTCGTGAAAGTAACATTAATTTTTTAAATAGAGCGTAAATATAGTCAAAGTTTAAAATTTCATTTACAAAAACAATTTCACGAAATGCAAAAACGTACATCTGTTTGAATTTAAAAAAAGTTTCATTTAATAATTTATTCATTCCCCGGGTAAGTCACATGCACTGTGTACATGTTTTAATTTAAATATTTACGCATTAAAAATTTTCATTGAATAGTTAAAACTTGTTTTATATTTAAATTTATTAATTTAAAATTTGAAGCAGATTCCTAAAGATGGCCAATTACAATCAGACAGAATTTATTTCTATAAATTGCATTTAATTGCATCGGAGTTTTCAATTATGTCAACAATCAACTTGGCGTGTGCGAATAATTTTGTTAAGACCCGGTGTACAAGTAGGTATATGGCACGCCGAATCGAACAAAGTTATTTTTCTCGGATTTCCCATAATACTTTCCGGAAAAAAAAAATTCAAACAGGATGCGATAAGACTAAAGTCACATTCACCATACCGGTACATGTCACCAGATCCAATCACGTCACGGCGAAGCACAGCATACAGAATTTGCAAGTGCTGATCAACATGCCTGGATTCACGCATATTTTTTTCTTCCTTTCTTTTTTTTTTTTTTTTTTCTTTTTTTTTTTTTTTTTACTTTAAACTCGGCGCTAGCCGTTTATCATCTTTATCTGTTGTTTCTAGTCTGGCCCGCGCATGCCGATAAAAGCGAAGAAAAGGCCCGACCCGGGAGGCCCACCACCAACACCATACATGCAAACGTCTCTTCCATCCCAAAATCTATCGTGCTCGCGTGTGTATCTTAATGGCATTTTCGTTTCGAATTGTATACAGAGACGCAGACCACACTATTAGCTTTCAATAACCCGAGATTTCCCCCTCCCCCGACGGGCGTGCGCGCTCGCGACAGAACCCCGCGACTCGACACCAAAGAGTCGTAAGAGTAGATCTTGACAGCAGCTGTAAACATTTCTATTAGTTTCACAACCAGTCTAGCCATTGCCATTTTTTTAAAACTGATTCCTCTCCAGTTTAGCAATTGTTTTGTTTAACCAAGTTTAGCTAATTATTTTGCTAAACGCTTACGAGGTAAAAACGAGAGGGGGAACACTGTCCGGTACCGTTCAACTTTTTACCGTCAAAACCGTACCATAGCCCACCACCACTTCCCATTCGCTGGCAATCAGTCGCAGCAGAGCATAACCCGCATTCTAACTATCGCCAAATAAAAATGAAACCGTTTCATTATCCTGGACCGACAATCAATGAAGTCCGGTAATAGTCCACCATGGCTCAAACCAAGATTAGTATACAGACAAAATTAGTATACTATACTAAGCTTGGGCTCAAACCACATACAACAAATGTGTCATGGCAGTTTGTCGCATATTACCATGTTATTTTAAAAAGTGCGACGCACTGTAATCCATGCACAATCATTAATTATTCCAGTCATCTAATTTACCCTCAATCCGTCGTCCTATCGCTGCACCAATTTGGTCGCGACTAATATTTAGAACTTACTGGCCTGAGTTCTGCGGGCAAAGGAACGGAAAATACGGTAGCATACGGTTTCAAAATGCCCCGGACACTTGGTAGCACTCTGCTCAGAATGATTTCTGATGGAAATAACAACTATGCAGCACACCAATTGGAAGCGCCATATTGGAACTCGAAATGTCACTATAGACAACTACTTAGTTTACGATTTAAAAATTGAACAATAAAATTTCTCGTTTTAAACTACACTATTTACTGCAGCGCTATATCCATAGATCGGCTGTCTAAATCTAAAAAACGGCTAGAGCTAGCGCAGGCGGTCCGCCTATCTGTGAGTCAGTCGGAAGGGGATGGGGAGGGTCTGGCTTGTGTCACCCGTTAAAACGAGAGTCCTGGTGGGCCCCCGCACTACGAAAAGAAAAAAAATCCCAGTCGGCGGGGAATACGAGTAGGATGCCGGGTCAGTGAACGGGTCAGACTTGTCGGCGAGACCCCCACCCACCCCACCCCACCATCCGTTTTAGCATGTTTGTTTATTAAAAATATGGATTCGGATGATCTACTTCAGGCTCGCAATATCAAAAACAAAAATTGCGCAATTTGCCGTGATTTTTCAAACTATGTCTCGATAATTTATTTGGCGTAAACACGCGCAAAGTCTGGACTGTTGTTTACATCGTAACTTGTGGCGCCCTCTTTTGGCTTTCGAATTAAACAATGAACCAAACTAGCAGGCGTTTGGTGGAACGCTCCTAGCGGCAAAAGTATGAATTACTGGCCTAGATCATAACAGATCCATCAATTTTGATAATAACGCCATTTTTTTGCAACTGATACCTTGACTCCTAAATATTCGGCACTCGACTCCAAAAAGTACCAGGAACACTAATTTCCATAGTTTTTCATTTATTTTATCAATAATCACTGACCGTCAACTCTGAAGTTAATGATCATAACAGGAGATTCGGTATCCCTCTAATCGATTGAGCAATTGTTAAGATGCATATTTTAGCTAGTACCTCTAGATAGAATGACTAAACGGTTAAAATAACTTACGGCAAGAATAACTAAAACCCGAGCCGGGAATTGAACCCGGGATCGCTGCACAACAGGCGGATGCTCTACCACGGAGCCACGACGACCCAACTGTTATTTGTTAACTTCAGTCGGTTAACTCCGAAATTTAAAAATGAGTGTCCACTTCAAAAATATACTACATGATTTAAAAAACTCACTTTAACTGGCAACCGCGCTATTTTGAAATTTAAAATAAGTTTTCTCATGCGGGAGAAGGCCGCTTCATCTTAAGATCTACAGGCTATGTAACGATGATGCGTCTGCCTTTAGGAAACATCTTCTTGGAGCGCTTCTACTAAAGAGTCTTTCAGTGAGAGCCGCTAAAGAAAAATAACGCAAACAACCCAAACATATCAACAGAGCTCGAGCTCGTTCTTCAAGCGTTAACAGAGAATGCGCGTGCGTAGCAGTGAAGCTTTCAGGGGGAGCTTTTAAAAAACATGATTATCAAAACTTGGACATTTGGCTTCGTATCGTCTCCGGACCCCTACCCTCGATCCCCCGACACCTGGTGCCTGCAGGGAGCAGAAGCCCCCTGGGCTTTCTTGGCAGAATACAGAGGTGGTTTGACAAATCCCCCGCGCTGTACCACGAGCCAATCAAACGATCGGCTGCGCTGGGAATCGAACCCAGATCCGCTGGTTGGTGAGCGAGCACGCTACCTCTCGGCCACAGCGGACGGACTTGGTATTTAAATTGCCGCAAATCATAAACTTCAAATTATTACGCACGTGGAAAAAAAAAACACGTTCTCGCAAATCCACTAAATCATTTGAGTGGAAAAGCAATATATTAATTTAATATTTATCAATTCTCACAAAAAATTATATAAGGAGCGTTTGATAACATAAAAACCATTTCGCTGTATCACGATAAGCTGCGCTCTGTACAAAACAGTAACTGAATAATACTTCAACTGTAATTGCACATTTCTATAATTTCTTATAATAATTTTGGTCAATGGGTCAATGACGAAAATGTTCATGCCGATAACATGGAAGCTAGCCAGAAAAGTATTTTCTTAATAAATTTGATTAGTTATTCGTTCAGGCCATGTCGAACCAACCACAGCAACGAATGGAATAGGACGATAACGTTATCTAACAGTTGAAAGCTCTTTGATCAGCGGGTCCTCTGTTGTGGCGCTTTTGCATGTAGCTTGCAACAGCTCATCGTATAACGTGCATACGCGCAAATCTACGAAATAATTTCTCCCAAGGCAACCCAACACATCGCTTGAGCCAAAAAGGTGCATCCAATGTTAAATAACGTCTGCAACAAATCCAATAATTAAAATAATTGACAATTACCCCAGGTTAATACACCAAAACAGCATACGCTTTTTGCCGTGATTGGTGGTGAGTTATACAATCACATCTTTGGATTAACTATTTCTTTTTAATAATTAATTATCCGTCGGTGCATTCATGTACTGGGCGACGACGATTGCTGCATAACGCTATTGATAGCTTTTGGTTATTGAACATCGCTTATCTTTTTTAAAGGTTTCAAAGCTTATTTCATTTCGTTTTTTTTTTTTTTTTTTTTTTGTCATTTTGCAATTGAACATCAACGAAAGGCCTTGGAAACCTACCTAGGTGCGAAACCTAGGGTAAGTATTATTACCTCCCGACCAATGTTGGCTTCGTTCTTTTTGAAAATAGGAAGAGCAATTGGACATCAACGAAAGGCCTTGGAAACCTTCCTAGGTGCGAAACCTAGGGTAAGTATTATTACCCCCCGACCAATGTTGGCTTCTTTCTTTTGAAAATAGGAGTTCCTTTTCCTTTGGAAAAGGAACTCGTTCCCGTTCCCTCGTTTTTCCATAAAGAAAGAACCGAGGACGTTACTCGTTCCCGTTTCAAAGGAACGAGGACGTACGTTCCTCGTTCCTTCGATTTAAAAATAAACAAACAAAAATTGAATTCGATGCGGAAGTCATTTAATCGAACTAATTTTATGGCGAATAACTGTCACCATATTCCAAAAAGGTTTGAGCTCTTTCACTAGTAGAAACAAATAATCCTTCGCAGTTCATCGAGCGTGCGCCATTTTCGTCTTATCTAATGGAACGTCCTAATTCCTTAAACGTTCCTAAAAAAAGTGGGCCGGGGTTTAGCTCTTCTAAGCCGAAAGAAAGCCTCGACATAGAATTTTGTGTGTCTGGTTAAATTAAATAATAGCACTAATGATACGTACGATGCAATCATGCATGGCAAGCATTAGGCGTTTTTAATAGAAATATGGTGACTGCATCGCAATTATTACTGCAGGAGATTCTGTACCCCCCCCCCTACTCGCCTTGAAATAACATTTTCACCAATACCCCATAAAGAGAGACTGCACCAGGAATCGAACCCGGGAACACCTACACTGCAGTTGGTTGCAATATCAACTCGGCTAGATGGGTTGTAAAAGGGGAGGGGGCTATTGCAAGGGTCAAATGTCCAGTTTATGAATCTAACATATTTTTCAAATACCCCTCCCCCCCCCTCCCCGTTGCGATTGATGAATAACCTCTGATTGCATTTGAGATTTCCGCATGTCATCCAATCCATCACCATTCACCTAGACCAGGATTCGGCCACAAATTATAAAAAGAGAACATCAATGTACGAAAATCAAATTAAATACCATTTTTTTAATTCGAAAGCATTCGCGTGATTGAGGCACTATGTTGAAAGTAAAGTATGCCAGTAATGTATTTGGACGGGCATGAATGCGATGACGATTCGATTCGATTGTCGAAGGAGATACCGATAGTTCGATTTTCAATAGTTTCAATAATATTGACCATCCGTAAGCATCGATAATTTTGATAATATCGATTTAGTATCGTAACGTTTCTCGAGATCGTAACTTTTTAGAAATCGTAACAACCTAAAGGCTAAAGGTGACCTGGTACCGGGTATATTTTATATTCTCTTATACAAACAAAGACATAAATTCTATGTGAAAAAAAGGACAGAGGATGTTTCAACGTTCCCCAGAAAAAGGAACGAATTCCTTGGAACGAGACGTTCCTTCGCCGTTTCCTACCCAAACCTGCCTCCGTCGCCTCCCTGGGCAAACTTTCGGACGAATCACGAATCCCCTTAACAGTTCAGTGTTCCGGGATGAGATCGCCCTGCTGTCGAGGCCGATTCTGCGGCAAACCGCACGACATGTCTCCGCTAGCAGAAACCGATTATAAGTCTTCCCCGACGCCGCCAGCCAGCTTGTGCCAACAAATTGAGACATTTTGGGAGTAGAATTTTCGACACTTTTCGGGTGTTTTCCTTTCGTTTTTCCTTTCGTCTCTCTCCTCCTTTTCTTTAAACTTCACCCTATTGGTGCACGAGCAAAATTTGGTTGTACTCTACCAGCTTCCGAGACATGGAAACCGCGACAGCGATTCATACGATAAGATTTACGAGAAGGGGATTTGGAAGTTTGGTTAGTGGAGGGATGTTAGCTATGGGGGCGACGAGGTGACGTATATCCTCCTGGGACCTGAGAATTATGACACCGAGACGTGCGACACGCATTGAGTAATTATTTCGTATTTATTTCCAACTTTAGAATTGAATCCCGGAGTTGTAGTAACACCGATCAGCCATTCAGGTAACTCAGCTACGATCATCATAGGTTGAGTACGATGCGTCCAAACAGAACAGCGTCAACACCCATTTTAGAAAATCCAAATGGATTCTAATTTTTTTTTCATATAATCATTCGCTTTTCATTTATTTTATTTAATCATTCAATTTTTATTTTTTTTTTATTTAATCATTCAATTTTTATAAGACTGTTTTTAATTTAATCATCCTTCAATCATATGATTAGCCACAAATAATCATCATTCAATTTTAATTTTATTTTACTTTCTTATTAATTTTCATTTGTTTCCACATACGGCTCTTTTCTTTGTTTACCAAATTATATTTGAAGTTTATAGGTGATGAAAATTTGTCGCGTTGTGCAGGAGTTCACAGGAGAGCGTGGGGTTGGGATTTTGGTGTGGATATTTCGTTCAGCGGGTGATTGAGGACTGACTGGAGGGAGTGGATTAGGGGGTTAAGGGGGGACCACCTGGATGTGGGAGGATAGGTTGGAGCGCCCGGTCATCTGTCTGGTGTTCCATCAAGGGAACGATATACGTGGTAATTACGTGGGACGGGTCTGATGACACGAAGAACAGGACTGATTTAACCTTTGACCGTTCTGACAATTCCAATTTCGTTTCGTCGAACGACGAAATGAGAAGCGTCAACGAGAAAACGGAAGCCCCAAGGATTGGCTTAAGTTTAATGTTTTTAACCCATCAACGCACAATACAAATGGAGCGCATTTGTTTCTGATATTCTGACTTTTTATCTGACAGCATTGTTTCGTGACGTAGCGCAACCAGTGGTCGACCAGGGTTGGACGTTGCGAAACTGCTGGAGAATGTTCCATTTTGAAACGCCTCCCGCATGCCAAGGATATTCGAAATAAAATTTCGATTGATCTATATTTGGTCCAACCAAAGTTTTCGTATTACAGTGGATGGAATACGATGAGTTTCGAACTTACAACTATCAGTCCAATCGACAGTAAATCGCACATTCCACAACGCACAACAACCCATACAGAAACTACAACTCGCGCGCCAATTCACGCCGAATAAAACTAACGATTACTCAGCACGCGCTTGTTACGGCGCTAGAGTGCGCCAAATTTGTCTCCACGCGAAATTTGGAGCCGTCTCTCAAACCTCGAAAAACAGATCAAGATATAACGTTGCTCTTCGAAACGTTCAAGCGGGAGGACTTGCAGAAGCCGTCGAGTTTGAAAACAATAAACAAATTGTTTGACTTCTCCGACGACTCGTGACGCCGAAAATTCAGGCCGACCCGCGTTTCCTACGGGGATAATATGGTCCTCCAAACAAATTCAACAAAAAGTCAACCGCGCGGCGCGCAGCCTTCTTCTCATTGGCGGAATTCTCTACTCGAAAAGAAATAGCATTTCGTTTTTAAGTTTTTGCCTCCCCTCCTCTTCTTCTCTGGCCTGAAAGGTTTTCAACTTTGGGAAAGTTGTTCTCCTTGCTCCTGTCTGTCAGCGCGTAATGACGTCTTAAATTCGCGTCTCGCGCGATATTGAGTGGGTGCCAACGATGGTGGTGCAGCTGCCTGGGGTATAGCGAGACGAGTGAGGATGGTGGGTGGGCACGTCGTCCCTTAAAGTTCCAGTCGCTTGATTCGACCAAACCCTCATGAGAACTCTGTTTAGTGACTGGTCAGGTCCGCTTTCCCCCCAGATTAGGCTTACATGCATGCGTGTATCAGTAAATTAAGGTGCCAGATTCGAACGGTAAAAAGTTGTCGCCCAACACAAGATTTGTCAGGCGAAATATTTTTTTTTTTTAGATTTAAATAAAATGTTTCCGCTTGACAAATGGCAAATAATTTGCCAAGAACGATGTAGTCCCAGCAGGATAATTCGCGAATTAAGAAATCGTGAATTTTCAGACTCTTGCAGGATAATCTAACATGCCTCTAACGCGCGCGAACAGATAATTAAAATAACATTTTCAAACGCTTGCAGAGAAAGGTTACAAGTTTCTCGTTAGATGTCGCTCGGATCACGAGACAAAAATCCGATTCCTTCTGCGGACTTGCCCTTACGGCAAGATAAACATAGCAGCTCACAACGTTTCCATAAAATTAATTGATAACTGTCGCGAGAGACGGCGAGAGAAGGTAGTCGGTCACCACTTCGGTTTCATCCACCGCAGCCCCCTTCGAAAAAAAAATTCGAGAAGCCCACCAAAGTTCCCGTCTTAACATTTTCGAACTCACTTCCTGGGGGAAATTGGGGGAGTTGGGGGGCGGGGTACGGGCATGTATAGGAGAGGTGGTAAAAGATCCGAATAGTGAGCGGGGGCTTGCCAAATGTAATCCGAGGACTGAGTCTCGCAAACACATGATGCGTGGCCAAGAAAAATACTCCTCCGTACCTTTCGCGCTAATTTGTATCGGTTAGGGTCAATGCTCGGGGTCAGAGTTGACTTGGTTTCTGTCACTCGTCGAATGAGATGTCATCCGTTTCGAGGGGAAAAGACGGGACCAGAGGGTTCGTCTCGGCTCGCACGCGTTTCTGGGTGAGGGGGTAGGGGGATGGGTGATGCAGGGGAGCACGTACGGGATGTCGGGATCGCGACTATCCCGACGATGTATCTCCGTTGAGGAAACCATTGAGAGACCCACATGCCTCATCCTTCAAACTTCAAACTTCATTTTTCGGAAATTTCATAAGCGTATTTTGTACGTTTGGAATTCGTTTCGAGTTTATAAAGGTACAGGATTTTTTTTTTATACCTTTATAAAACTAATATATTACACCATTGTTGTACCCTGATTAATCCATTATTATTTTCGATCGGAAACAGCGCCACCTATCGATGAATCATTTTTTTTTTTAATTCACCGGAGCGCCTTGTTCACTACAGGAATACTGCACCCTCGTGTCTCTTTGGAGATATGTGAGGGGCAGAGAAGGGAAGGGAAGAGGGATGTAGCTGGAATAGCCAGACTGCAGGATCCACCCCTAAGCTCTGGACTCCCTAATGGA
>JAUJYS010005843.1:0-10752 GCA_033995665.1 Melogona broelemanni | reverse complement strand
AATAAACGAAAGCCTGCGTCGGGAATCGAACCCGGGACCGTTGGCTTCGTAGCATGTCCCCATACCCACTGAGCCATATATGGTTTCATATATGGTTTTGTTTTTTCTTTTTCCGCATTTAGCTTTTTAATGAACTATAAACTATTTAAAAAAATATTGGAGATCATACTCGGAGCATTATCGTTCGTTAAATAATGTTTGGATTCTATGTATAATTGTTCGTTCTATTATTACTCCAAATATTGATTCAATTTTTACCTTTGTTTGTCCCGCATTTTACATTCTGATGAACTATTAAAAAAATATTCTAGATTATATTCAGAGCATAATTTTAATTATAATTTTATATTATCCTTACATATAATTTAATACATATACTTGTTCTATAATTTATATTATTGCTACTCACTACAGTGATAAAGAAAATAGTTCTTTAAATAATTACTCCAAATACAATCTGTACAAACTCCAATATTTATTTTAAACTCGGATGAACTGTCGTGTTGTATTACGGTAGACACTTCAATTTATTACGATGCAAATTTTCGTGATTACCTATTGTTGTTTCTAAATTCAGGCACAATTCATCGCGCAATCCATTGGTCAGGCATTCCAAGTGGCTTACATGGAGTTTCTCAAGGCGAACGGCATCGAGGACCACAGCTTCGTCAAGGAGATGGACTATCAAGAAGTGTTGAACTCTCAGGAGATATTTGGTGACGAACTCGAAATGTTCGCCAAGAAAGAAATGCAAAAGGAAGTATGTACGCCTACATTGTATTTCCGTCTCGTCAGCCATTGCCCGGTCTTACTAACTAGCCTGGCTTGCACCCCCTCCCCCCTTTGCCTTCGTCCACTTATAGGTGATCGTGCCCAAGCTGAAGGGAGAGATACTCGGCGTGGTGATCGTCGAGTCAGGCTGGGGCTCCATGCTACCCACCGTGGTGATTGCCAATCTGTCTCCGAGCGGGGCTGCTGCGAGATGCGGCCAGCTCAACATCGGGGACCAAATTATCGCTATCAATGGCATTAGCTTAGTCGGACTGCCATTGTCCACGTGCCAGAACTATATAAAAGTGAGTGGTCACCTTTTTAATTATTAATATTTTTTCGTGTGAATTGCTAGGAACTACAAAGTTACCCATTTTTTGCCGTTTAGTGACCGAAAGTTCGTGCTTTTTTATGTAATTTACACTGTGCCTCACCATCGGACACTTAATTCAACTGATTTATTAATTTTTAAATATGTATTTACTTTTATGGGGTTAAAATGGACTGACCTGTTGTACATGCTGCATTTTTTTTAGTTATTACCAAATTGGTTTAATTGGTGAGAAAGTTGACTATTCGAAAAATGTGTAGCCTAACATTCAAGTAGACTTACAAATCCAGTGGCGCCTGCATTTCATCTATAGTGCACTGGTACATAAAAAACTTCAGATGCATCATTTTTGCAGAAGGAGATTAACGACATAGACTCCAAAAAGCAAAAAGGCTGCTTTTTTGTGTTATTAATGTGTCATGCTTTTTTATTTTGTCCTGTGCAGAATACCAAAAATCAGACAGTTGTCAAATTGACCGTCGTTCCTTGTGCCCCAGTTGTTGAAGTGAAAATTAAACGACCGGATACAAAATACCAATTAGGGTTTAGCGTTCAAAATGGAGTGGTAAGTCAGCATTATCAATTGGTCTTAATTTTAGCTTTTATTTTTGCCAACATTAAATTGGTGAGTTACATTTTATACGCGACTAACAATTTTTCTTATTTCAGATATGTAGTTTATTGCGCGGCGGCATTGCTGAACGAGGTGGTGTGCGAGTCGGGCATCGGATTATTGAAATTAATGGACAAAGTGTTGTCGCAGTGCCTCATGAAAGGATAGTTAATCTCTTGGCCACATCAGTTGGCGAGGTAATGTTATTCCACAAATATTTATCTAATTCAATTTACTGTTTACATTTTTTAATATGCGTATTTCAATGGTCTAATGGCGTTACCAACAACTTATCTTGGGCAACATTGGTTGTCAAGCTTTCATTGTTTTTGTTGAAACAGCCGAAAGTAATAATAAATAAATAATTTGAAAGATCAGTAAATTATATTAAAAATAAAAACAGAACAATGTATAAAAGGTAATTGTAATAACGTAATAATTTATTAAAATGATGTATTTATTCTGTAAACTTCGATGAGAATTACGTCACCTCGTTTTAGATTCACTTTTAATAAGACATCATCTTATTTTAGCATTGAGATTATAAGTTAGGTTTGTCGTCAGAGTGTGAAAGTACACGTTACATCTGAAGGCTAATTTTGTTCTTTTTGGTTCTCCCAGATTCATATGAAGACTATGCCGACTTCTATGTTTCGGTTGCTCACGGGTCAAGAGGCTCCGCTGTACATATAATAACTTTGATAGACCAGTGTGTATCTGGGGAATCTCCCGTTTTGGAGCCGGCGTTACAACTGGCCAAAACCTCTGGTCAAGTGTTGATGATGCCGCCAAATGGCACCGCCGCCTAACACCAACACGCCAACACGTGAATCGGATCCGCACGCAGATGCAGACAGTCGGGTGGAAGAACAATCTCGCACGCTTTCGAAGCACCACCGACCGACCTGAGAATTCCTAAATCAACTAGTCACGCCGTATACAGCCAGGCCGCCGGGCCATTCTACGTATTTGGATTTCGATTGGCACGTGCGCGGCAATTTATAGCGAAACATAGTAGGAGGATGTACATGTGTTTGTGTGTTACCAGAACCAGATATTATGTAAATGAGAGAGAGGACGATGGATGATGACGAGAATTGTTTTAGTCACGGGTGACAATAGCTTTTTAGCTAGACGATCGACCAAGGATCAGTGGTTTTTGGTGCCTACCTGTTGTCATCCCAATTTCTTTATGTAAGGTATCTATTTTCAGGAACTGATAATTTATGGAAAGCATTTTTATATACAGATAAAACTCACGCATTCAGATTGGCCAGCCGGGAGCAACAGCAAAAGTCAGAGTATGACGTTCGCTTCATTTTAAAATCTTAAGCTATACACTGCACGGAAATTGGCTTTCGAGGAGCACGACGGTTGTTAGCGTGTTAACAAAAAAGTACGGCCACTACACTATTATCGGAGTAATACAATTCGTTCGTATATTTGAGATGTCATGATATAAAGTAATATGTCATGCATGATATACATATACTACCTAGAAATGCATATATATATATATAAATGAGAATTAATTGAATCTGATTTTCAAGATCTTGCGAATAAAACACAGTCCACGTAATTGCAATTGGGCTTTTTTTCCGAATGGTTTAATGTTTGGCATTTCGTTCGTGTAAAAAAGAAAAACTGTGCAATTTCGGCTGTTAGTGCCGAGCTGATGTTTGGAAAATTTCTTAAATATTTTTATGCCATGAATTTGGAAGTGTTGTCCTATTTGCGCACGTTACGAGTTTTCTGAACTGGTAAATTTTAATTGATTAAAATGACACGCTGTGAGGAATCACACCTAGTGTGCAAACATCTCTGAGCATCATTTGAGACGTTCTAATTTATTTTTTTGGGAAAGAAATTGGTAAAGTAAGTTTAAATAACCGCTAACTTAATATGAGCTTTGTTGCAAATACTCAATACGAACAGACACCACCAAGCTTGTAAGCGTGCATAATATTGTAATTTAAATTTAATATTTTTCCTTTAGTTAGGATCTATTGAACGGTTTGCACATATAAATGTAAAACTTGTTTCGAAAATTTAATAAATCAAAAGCTTATTTTTTCAGCTAGATACGGTTCGGTTTTGTTCGGCTTTTGTAACTGTTTTAACCTCATTTATACCGGTTTTCTTCATTATTTATCAAAAATGCTTACCGAAAATCAAACAATAAAAAACATATTTACCGAGGAAAGCTTCTTGCCAAATTTCACACATGCCCATGTGGTGTTTGCTTGAATCGATAACAACGTTTCTCTATGATAAGCTTGTGTTTGCTCACTGTGTGTAATTCCGTCCACGTAAGCTTTCTAAGCGATTGCCTCGCGTAGCAGTTCACATGTTATTTAAGCGCAGCTTGAGCGTGTATCGGATACATACGTTGGATGTAGATTCAAAAGAGCATATCGTTACTCGCGCTGAAATGCATTATAGCGTTTATAAATGGATATTTGTTAGATCCAAATTACACTTGATGGAACGTTTTGTCGAATATTCAAATGATCTGCCCTTCGCGTACTCTATTGCAATTAACTAGGAACACCAAAGGTTATGGCACCAATACATGTCCATTATTTAAAAAAGATGGTCAACAAATTTTAATTTTTATTTCAATTTTTTTAAATGCACACAATAATGCTACAAAATAAGAACTCAAAATGCATATAGTTGACGCCTAGAACCATTCATTTTCTGCCACTGTGAAAAATCTGCATCATCAATTGTTTTTAAATGGTGAAGCAGCATGTAATCTAAGTCAATAAATTGAAATTAAGCAAAAAGTTGGTGTACCATGGGAGAATCTACTCACAAAATAACTCCACTGTGACAATGCTTTTCAGCCTGAGAAATATTTTGCTTTACGAATGAGTCATCCTGAAAATTTTTCAACAAGTTATGCAAGATTAGTACCAAAGCATAATGAATGCTCATATGTTGTTAGTACTCGTACATTTGAAACATTATTGAAGTCAATTGCAGTTTATTTTACATGTACGTGCGTTTGAGCAATTTCCGGAAATGTATAATTTTTCATAAAATGTAACGTGATTGATGTACAGATATGTTCGGCTGCACACGTTTTACGAAAATTGTTTGTGATTCCATAAAACGCAAATGCTCATCGAATAAATGAAAGTCGATGTAAACAATTAATCTGCGGGTCAAGTTTGCGCGTGCTTTTGTGTTACTAGTTCCGTTTTCTCACAAAATGTATTGCTATAATGGGTATGCCTCAATAATTCATTGCAAAATAAATATTGAGTATTCTATATTTCTGATTCAATTTTCGTGTCGATGTGATGCAACATTCGAGTCGTTTCGAACGGGATTGACCGACCAAATTTGAAATTTTCTTGAAAACACATTCCAATTTTTTGGTTCAATAAATTCATATTTAGTATTCGTTTTAATTTAAATATTAAAAAAAAAGTCATTTTACAAAATGTAAACACTTGATTAATTCAACGAATCTGATTACAGGCAGATGTGGCGTTTGACGTACATTGCTATCTTTGATTGATTTTAGTTATCTTCTGCGGTTCAATTTATAATCTCAAAACAAAGTAATTAGTCGAATATTCGCCATAGTTTTGAGGAATAGTGGCGTAAAAATTGGTCCAGCAATTCGTTTCCTCGAGTTTGCAGCATTTAAAAGGCCCGCCCATCTCCACTGAGATACACCAGCGCCACCTAAGTTGTTTGTTGGGGCGGGGCGAAAATTTAGTCATTTTTTTTTACGTCTGCAGCGAGGTGTTGTTGGTGGCGGTTTGTGTAAAACTTGTATTTGTTTTACAAGTTTCTCGAGTTTATTTCGGAAATGTTCGGACCATTTTGAAGGCTTGAACAAGCACACAAACGCCACAAGAATTCCAGAATCAACCGACTTCAAAATGGCAGAAAGCCGCGGTCAACAAGTACATTTCGGTAAGTTTTTGACCGCCGCCGCCTTGTTCCTAGCCACGTTTGGTCAGGCTTCCAAAAGTTCATGTTTCGATTAATTTTTTGTCCATGACCAAAGGTCTCGAAGTACATGATTACCATTCATTGACCGCGGAGGTTTGATGCGCATCAGCCCGTTATTTAACCTGCCTGTGACATTTCAGATACGCCCTGAGTCTGCGAAATTATTGCAGTGGTTGACCGTTCTCTGCGCAAGCATTTGGATGTAGTGACAAGCGTGGCGTCATTCTAGCATGTAGCGTGGTGCAAGTGGCTCCCCAGTTGTCACCGCTTACACAGGTGTTCACTAACCGCCGTTCTTAAATGACATGGACATATCACCGGCAGTAATACTGTAGTAAAACCGCGCCCATTGACTTTGTATGCACCGAACCTTGCATAATTTGAGTGAACAAGCGAATGACCTATTTTCCGTGCCAAGTGTCTCAACATAACCCGCATGCCACAATCTCCGCAGGACACAAACCCTGTCCTGTCCCCAGTTCCAAATGCGGGCTATGTGCTGGTTCGAAATAAGCCAGTTGGTGAATAAATTTAATTTCCCTCCGAAACAATACCCAAGTCATGAATACATGAGATTTTGTACCACTTGTGTTGCTACGGCAATGCCCAAGGGGCACATTTTCACCCATACCCCGGGGTTTAATGAACGAGAGCCAACGCGAGGGATTCGAACCCATGACCGTCGCACCACAGTCTGTCGCAATAACGACTAGGCTACGACGAGTCGTACTCGTCACATTTGGGCAATTTTGAGTACTCGTTTAATTCGAAGTCTGGAATCACAAATCAGCCGCAAGCAACAGATAGTGCTGGGGAAGAGGTTGCAACTTTAATACTTGGGTGACCTGCGGTCCAAAGTTCGATTCCCGTCGCTGCCTCTTGCGTCTTCAAACCCGTTAGTACAGGGTGCGTTTTGGTATTTTGGAGCACGTTTGCATTTTGGAATAACGTGGGAAAGCATTCATTTCGCATACGATTGACATTGTTTGAAATTCATTACGGTACTGCCGTTAAAAATAGGAAGAAAAAAATTCTGTTAATGAATATCAGAATATATTTAAGATTGGTTTGACCCCCGATGACACCATTAATGTTCTGTAGGAATATAGTTAATAGGCATTCCTTCGTTGTTTTATTTCTAATTATTTACTTATGAGCCTTAATCTGTTTCAATATAATTCATTGTAAATGGTTATGTATCTGACCGGACGACTGTTCATATTTTTTTGAAACCCAAATCTAGTGATGTGCAACACGAGTATAGTATTTCCACCTACAGTAATTGTATACGAGTCAACCAGTATATGATGTTACTGCTTTTTTTTCATGACTCAATAATGTGTAACTGCGCCTTTATTTAGTCGACTTAGGTTGTACGAACCACTCTCCTAGCCATAAAATTGCGAAATAGCAGAGACGGATGTAGAAAAATAAATTATGCATTTATGACTGGTTTCATCTGGTAAACATCTGCCCATTTACTTTCGTGACAGTGAATTTGTTAATGCGGAAGCTTGGCGTGATATTGCATACGTGAAGCGGAAATGTACAGTATGTACAAGAAAAAAAGGAGTTTAGGAAATTACAAATTAAAATTGAATAACGTTTATCAAATTCATTGAAATTCATCCAAGCTGTTTGCAAGACTTTCCCATTTTAATTTTTAATTATTTATTTTGCCGTTCCAAAAAAACGGGCTTCGCATTTAACTTCTGAGCACGACTTTTTGAGACCGCAAAATAAAATAATCCACCTCTGAACAAACGCGAGAGGTAGATTTTTCTAACAATTTCTTATCAGGAAAAAACAAAAAAAAAAAATATTACTTGACATTTCTTGCTGTGTCTGGGGAACATACACGTTTCAGTTTTAATTTCATAAATATGATAATGATTTGACATCCGTTACATGTCATTACGACGTTTATGTAATACTTGTATAGTTCCAGATGCAGTAAAATATCTTAAATGTACGTATCAAAAGAACTATTTGCTAATATATCATGTGTATAATACGATAAAATGTTGACCCTACGGTGGTATATTTCAAACTCCTCGCGGCTACTTTTGATATTACTCGCTGAGCTTGTCTCAATTTAAAGAAATTGAAATTGACGAAGAAATGTGCATATTGTCCATCACAATGTTCCCATGGCTTTCTAGATTCGTAAATATTGTTTCCTTTGGACACAAATTTTGAGATTGTTCTTGCTTTCAAATTCGTCCCGAAGTTATTAAGTGGCAGCCACACGGCGTTGTCCGATCGAGATGTTATTTCGAATATCTTTGGTATGCGGGGGCGTTTAAAATTAACATTCTCATCAGGAATCCAGCAGCAAGGACTTTCAGCTGGAAATATAAATATTTCACAACGCCCACAAATACCAAAAATTTTCGAAAAAAAAAAAATTCGATCTGGCTTATAGGAGCAACTAAATTACAGTTTTTTCCATCGTCGTCGCACGAGGGCGCTCTCACACGTTGGATCTGATTAGTAGGGAAGCTGGATCTTGTTGAGATTCTCCTGGATCACCTGCCGGATCTGCTTCTCGGCGATCCGCGAGAACTGCTTCTTGAAGACGTTGCCGAACAGGTTGGTGAAGAACTCCATGAGATAGTCGAAGGAGCCCAGCCCGTCCATGTCCAACGCCACTCGGTCGATATTGAGGATGTGCATCAGCTTGATCTGCGGGTGCGAGCCCAACTCGTTGGCCTGCGACACCGTCATGTCCAGCTTGACCGTCTTGACCAGGAAGTGGACGCCGCCCTTGCGAGTCAGGCCCATGAAGTTGGCCTCCCACTTGTAACCGCCCTCCATGTTCTCGAAACCAAGCTGCGCCGAGGCGTTCAGAAAGTTGGCCTTGTACTTCATGCGGATCTCGCCCGTTCGGTGCAGAGTGGACATGCCCCGCAGATATCCATCGGTCATGGTGATGTTCCCGAAGATCCTCATGAAGAAGATGCGGCGGTTGAATTGTTGCATGTAGTCGGGCAGATCGAAGGGATCCAGCTTGTTCTGACGGATCTGAGCCGCCGAGTTGGCGATGGCCAGGTCCAGTGGAGACGCCGACTTGGCCAGCATGGGCTGGGGCGGCAACTCCTGGAAACGGTCATTGAGCATGGTCTTGATGGTGTTGTGGAGCTCGCCGATGATGGCCGGCTTGACGCTCTCGAAGAGGACCTTGCTGAGTGCGTTGAGGATGCTGTTGGTGAAGGTAGACATGACCCCGCCGCCGAACAGGTTCTGGAAGTACAGTTTGATGTCCGTGACCACGCAGTCCAGGTTGACGGTGGCCACCTCCAGGATGCCGGCCTCGTTGACGCGCAGGATGATGTTGCCGGACACGTAGGCGCCGGAGATGTTCATCCAGAAGTCGCCCTCGCCCGATAGCCGGAAGAAGGAGAACTTGCCCTTGAGGTTGTACATGCCCTGGGTGAACAGGTTGGTCAGGTTCATGCCCACGGTGACGTCCATGTTGGCCAGGTTGGCGTTGACCTCGTCCAGGATGAAGACGGATAGACCGGCGATGGTGAGGTTCCACAGTTTAATGTCGGCGTTGGTCTGGCCCTGGTTGATCTTGTTGGCGAAGTCGGGGACGGTCATGGGATCGGGGATATCCATGCCGGGGATGGTGATGACGCTCTGGTTGCGGAGCTGCAGCAGGACGGTCTCGATGGTCTCCTCCAGGGATTGGTCGGTGAAGAGGAGCTGGCCTTCGGGAAACGTTCGTTCGTGGTCATCTAACAGAAATGGGAAGAAAAGCGAAGGGAAAAAGAAAAAGTTATATTCTCGGTTTTGACCAAGAAGCAGCAAGATACCAATGAACTTCTTCTCGACAAATTATTTAAATAAAATGGTGCAGAGTCGAGTGTAAGGTTAACTAGAAATGAATGACTTCATTTTGCGAACTGTTCCGCTAAAAACACACTTCGCACTTCGGCTAAAAACACACTTAGTTAAATTATTTAAACTCATTTTTGTATAAAAGTGCAAGATTAATTTAAATCTTGAAGGTTTCAATTGAATACCTTAGAAACACTTTTTAATAATCGGATTTGTTTTGTTAATCAAAATTACTTTATCAGTGTTTTTTCAGCAACTTGTTGTCGCCATTTTTAGCTTTCTATGATTTTCCTATCCCGCGGTGCTTTGCCAAGTTTTCGAAAATTATTGTACACGGGATATTGTGTAAATAAAAACTATGCGCTTTTTCGTTCAATCGACCAAAATTGGTATTGTTTTAAAATATCAAGCAGTTACCAATATACATGTATAAATAAAAAAATCTAGGAAGTTTATTGCTTATACAGGGTGGCTCAGAAAAAAGATCCAGTCACAAATGTTGTTATAGTTTATGTAATATTGTACCGATTCGTTTGATTTTTTGCATACGGCGACCTAGTATCATGTAGTTTTGAATTCCGAAAGATAAATGGTGTGGGTATCGTCTGAAGCAGAATGCAAAAATGCAGAAAGTGCAGAAGTTCAAAATGGTGTTTAATGGTTGCGCTTTAAAAATTGTTTACGAAGGAAACAATTACGATGCTAAGCAGCTATTAAATGTACCACCACAAAGCTCTTTAAAATACTTTGAAGATGGGAGATTCTTATTATGAAGGACACCGTGAGACTATTGGTCGCCAGCGCATTGTGTCTTCCACTGATCGAACTGGTTGATGAAAATGGGCCACAAACACTTTTCTGCAAAACTAAAAATTTCAACAAAATCATTCACCTAAAGATCGACAAAGATTTGACATACGCTCCAACAAAAACAAAAAAATGTCCGCCGATGACTAATATTCCGCGTAAATTTAACCTTGACCAACACGTTATTGACGCTGTCAATGTTCGTATAGGATTGTAATTGATGTAAATGGCGCGCGCGGCTTCGCGCATTTGTGAAAGCCGAAGGAGGCCATTTTGAAAATAAAACGAAATGACAAAGATATTTGTATATTAGTACCGTATTTGTAAAAAAAAATCAAACGAATCGGTACAATATTATAAAAACTATAACGACATTTGTGACTGGATCTTTTTTTTTTTTTTTTTTTTTTGAGCG
>JAUJYS010005842.1:0-10753 GCA_033995665.1 Melogona broelemanni | reverse complement strand
CGCCTGTAAATTCCGGTCTTTCGCGAACCGCTCTTCGCTTCGCTCGCGCGCTCCCTGTCCGCTCCGTTGTGCCCGTAAACTGAATGTTTACCCAACATTTATATTTATATAGATTAACGTGTCACGCGGAGCATTCTGGCGATTTACGTGACAACTGTAATATGAGAGTCAAATGGGAAAGTTAGTTGGGCAGGGGTGATTAGGCCGATCTGTCCAGGAATAGGCAGCCCGCTGGAGCTAGCCCCGCACATATGCGCTCAGAATTGCTCCCATTCACATTTACCTTCTACAAACCGTGTTTCAAAGGACAAAACAATCTTCTAACACGCCATGATCATACTTCCTGAGTCACCGATTACAGCATTTTACAGTAATTCAAAACACAAGCTACAGCTCTACGAGCACGTGTCTGTCCACCAATTTTGATATTGCCTCAATAGCCAATCAATAACCTCGTGCATTTTTGAACGAAACGTCATCCTGTAGTCAAACCAGATTCGAACGTGAGCAATTTAAAAGGATCGCTTCCACCACAAATGTAGGATCCTTAGCGATCAAAGCCTAGTTACGTATCCAACATGACGCCGGATCACAAACACGTGTTAATTAATATTAGGCTTACTGGCCGGTAAAATAAGGCCTACTAACCATGATTGGGTACTGGAAATGTTCTCGTTTAGTCGGCAAAAGGTGAGCTTGATATCCTCTCGGCAAAGAATTCCTTTGCTTCACTGAGGAAAATCGGCAGAGAATTCACAAATCAACGTTAACAAAAGCTTACGCTGGCAACAAATTGTAACAAAACGGAGTGGAAATAAAAACGACGCCGCAAATGCTTGTCTGTCTGTAGTAGTTGTCAGACTGTTCACTCACTTCACTGTTGTCTGCTTCGGCCCTTCGGGAGTTGACGATTCAGCACAGTGAGAAAGTAAGCCCACAACTGTGACGTCATGCTAATCGCACAGTTGCCAGCGCCCATAGAGGAGCGTCTGAAAGCGGCACCATTCTTCTGATGGCAATACTTCGAGGAGTTGGTGTATGTACAACAATTCAGCACAGTTTTAATTTTTGCGCCATAATTTTTTGTTTAAATTTGTTGCCAGCGTGTGTTAACGCTGATTTGTAAATTCTCTGCCGATTTTGACGTGCTAAGAAAATGACGTCACAGGAGAGTTGACCTTCACTTAAAAAAGGGTTTCACCGAGATGTATCGTCGCACTCATTTCTCTCCCTGCCGCTGTATTTTTCGAAGCTGCTTTATTCAACTTGGCGCAGCTTTTAGAGTCAATGAAACACGGGTTGAACACTTGCTTTATAATGTCCGATCCATTTAGTCGTATTTTATACTGAACGACAATTTCGTAAGCCATCAATGACTCGTTTAAGTCTTTGAAATTATAATTTTTGTTTTACTTTAATGTAATTTATTGGAAACAGTTGTCAACAATTGTGCAGTTATGCGGCAGAGGGTCTGTGTGGTAGTGTTGGGCGATATCGGAAGAAGTCCGCGCATGAAATATCATTCCTTGTCACTGGCAAAAGAAGGCTTCAACGTTGACATTGTCGGCTATGGGGGTAGGTCTTCGAAACTATTACCTTTAGATTTACATGAGGTAATCGCCGCGCCGTAGCATTCTAGCAATATGTTTGAAGGTTGCTTAATGGTGGTTATCACAGGTGGGCCGGGTGCGGCCTGCCCGTTGTCGAGACTTGAAAATTAGAATGGTGGGGGCTTCAACTATTTCTTGGGGGAGGGCATTTTTAGATTAAGATTTAGACTAATGTGATCGCCGCTCAGAGCATTCTGGCGATTTACGTATGATTGCAATACGAATTGATTGTAATATTGGAGGTACAGGATAATGATTAGTTAGGAGGGGGATGATTAAGGCAGGCTTCCCATTTACGGCAAGCCAGCTTGTGGGACTTAAAGGAGGGGAGTGAGGGAGATAGCACAAGTACTTGTGGTAGGGCGTTCCATTCAGGGATGGTGCGATTAAAGAAGGAAAACTTAGCGTAATCACATCTGGCGAACTTGGTCGCAATCTTGTGCGGGTGGCCCCTACCCTGTCTGTTTGTCTTTGACATAAAGTCTTCAGGTTCGAGGGTGGTGAGGCGATGACAGATGGAATAAAGCATCTCGTCTCCGGGACCCACAGCAAGAAAATTTCTGTGGGTCCCGGAGACGATGCACCTCACGAGAAAACGGCTGTTTGGACACATGACAACGCGTTAGGCCCACATAAAGGGTCAACTATCTGCTAATGTTTTATTTTTTATTTAACTTTAGCAAATAAACTAAAACAATTTTCGTGCACCGTGATAATTGTAATATGTTTTCAAGGATAATACAATAAACATCCATTATCCAAGAAGTTACCGTTTCCAAGTCTTCTCTGGTCGAAAACCTTTTTAATTTTTTATTTGTTAAATTCCAACGGTTCCTACTATATCCATCGAGATGAGCACTCACATATATGTGAACGAAAGAGGAACTATGCTCTTGTTTCCGTTCACTTTGACGTTTTCATAGCAGCCAGTGGAATAATCGTGCTTTTCTTCTGCTAAATCAAAAATGTTTTTAACTGATTAAAAAAATATATATCTTTCCATTTAACCTTGTCATTGATTCCTTTTGAAAAGAAACGAGGAACCTTTAAGTTCCTTTCACTTTGTATAGAAACTGGAACGAGTTCCTTTTTTTTTTTGCCAGCAGGAACTTATCCACGCAAGAGTTCCTCATTCTACAAGAGTAACTGACTAGAACCTTTTCTAAAGGATCCACGAAATAGTTCCTCTTTTTATCAAGAGGAACTGACTGGAACCTTTTCTAAAGGAACTTACCCAAACAGTAATGATTTTATCTCTCCCATTATTTCAGGTGCCCCACGTTTACTACAAGCAATAGCCAAGGACAATGTGATTCCGTTCCTCAACGTGTTCGCCGTGACGTCGAAGAAAAACGAGCCTGTTCGCGCCTTGTTGCTCTGCCTCTTCATTTGCGAGTTGGGAATCCTGGGTGGAGCTGTCGATTATCTGACTCCCATTGTCAGTATGTAAGTTGAACGTCCACGCCTCTGTTCCTGTGTCTTTTGTTGCCCGTTTTTTAAACTTTGATTAGGATACAGAATTTATCTGTCTGAGGCGGTTATGTAAACTTCACCTTATGTACGTACGTAGACTAACTTATTGTACGAGCTTCTTAATGACGGTATTGCGATGTATCGATAGTTATGCGGTATCGCTCTTCTCCCCTCTACTCTCATTCTTGTTCCGAATCCGCTAGTTGGCATCGAGAATCAGCATTATTACAATCAATAGTCATCAACAGTGTATCGGTAAAATGTTTGTTTAATAAACATCCGATGTTATAAATAACCACCTCACTCACCACCTTATGTCCAATTAAAAGGAAAATTCCAACGCTGCAAACACCTGTTAATAAAAGTTAGACTAGTAACTTTTCAGGCGTTTATTTTTCTTTATCGAAAAATTAATATTCTAAAAATGTTTAATTACTTTTTAATTTAACCACTAGTTTTCTGGAAGAAAATATTGGAAGCGCTTTTAAATAATTTCGAATATCTCAGCTTTTATTTTCTTGGTAAATGATTGGGAGAATGACCATTGATTGTCGCCACGCTGCGTATTTTAAATCTAGTCACTTTAAAATGTTATAAATGAGTACATGATATCCTATTTCTTAGGTTTGGGTTTCCTTGCGGTAAATTTTCATTACTGATTTAGTTTGGTTACAATGGCATACATACAAAAATGGTGCATGACACCGTTAAACGAAAAAAGAAAAATAGAGCACGTAATATCAAAAATCGACATACAGTAACATGCACTTAAACATACTGCACATATACATGTACAATGTATATACAGGGTGGACTCAACATAAATCGCTAGAAATTTGAGCATAAAATTGTAAATCTTCAATTTATTCAAATAAAATTTGGCACTCATGTTGGTCATTCTTTGTGAATTGACATCACGTACGTCATCATTCGAATTTCTCAAATTTAAAATGGCGACCACTGAAACAGGACGAAATGCGATTGCTTTCTAACGCAAAATGAAACATTTTAGTGCGAAATGACTTTTGAACGAGTTTACAGATAAAGGCTGGTCATTAGGATGTCTACAGACACTTCTGCGAAAAAATTATTAAACTGGGTCTGTCGAACGTTTGGTTGTTTGGTGCGTTTGAGGTTGTTTGTTGTCTTTGCTGCACACCAACTCTTCGACACCAGCAATATTTTGAGCAGTACACGCACTTCTCGGACGGCCGCTTCCTAATTTTTTTTGCAGAAGTGTCTACCTTTATTTGTACCAGCTACCTTTATCTGTAAACTCTTTCAAAAGTCATTTCGCATTAAAATGTTTCATTTTGCGTAAGAGAGCAATCTCATTTTGTTCTTTTTCAGTGATCGCCATTTTTAATTTTAATAATTCCAAATGAATCAAGCATAAGCAGTTGTAATAATGATTCAGCCGCGTTTAAAGTTTTATTCCCGAACCATCCATCATTTTCTTGTTTGAGAAAATCTACCCGTACCGCGAGCCCTTTAATTAATACTTCCGCAATATTGTCCGATTCAACCTGAACTCGGAACTTCTGAACGGACTCTGTTGAAATTTATTAATATTTTGTGTTTTTTTGGAACCAGCGTTTTCATTTGTTCCTCATTATTTCTTCCAGGTTCTTCCTTATGTGCTACGGTTTTGTCAACCTTGCATGTGTGCTGCAAACTTTGTTGAGAACTCCCAATTGGAGACCCAGATTTAAGTACTACCATTGGTGAGTTATATTATTGGTGTTCTTTCGATTAATGTAAGCACTCTAATGGCAATTAACCTCTTAACATTTTAAAACTCAGATTTCAATACGTCGCTAATTTTCGTTGTATTTAAAAATAATTTTAAACATCGATATTTATATTTTCATTAAATAAATTAGTTTAATAACTTGCGATCATTGTTGGAAACATTAAAAAAAAAGTTTAATAAAAAAAAAATTATTTTTGATTTGGTTAATTACAATTTCGAAACGTTTTGTTATTACTAATATATAAAATAGGAGTAATTGGAGTAATAGCAGATGTAGGTTCTGGAAGTAGACCTAATACATGTACTAATACACTGTTAGTTGTGGCCACGGAAAGTATTAGCGGAATTTAAATTCGTGAGGCCATCTGCGACGAAATTGACATTCTGCTCCTCAAGTCTGTCCGTTTCATTGTATACGATTATATTTTCACTATCACCTCTCTTGTCACGTCGGTAAAGGTCGCTGTCACTGCTCGGCGTGGGACTCATTTTGACCATCATGTTCATGACTAGCTGGTACTACGCTCTGATCGCCATGGCCATCGCGGGCTGCATCTACAAATACATCGAATACCGAGGGTGACTATTATCCTTTTGTTTACACATGTATTATCTGTCAATCATGTCATTAAATTTCGTGACTGCGCCCTTCCCATTTTCTTAAGTTGGCTGAAATGCAACATTTTATAAATATTTTTTTGGAATTTGAAAATTCAATTTGAATATTCGCCCGTTTTTTTCCGCTACAGAGCCGAAAAGGAATGGGGAGATGGAATCCGAGGATTGGCTCTCTCGGCGGCCAGATACAGTTTGCTGCGCTTGGAAGAAGGTCCTCCTCACACGAAGAACTGGAGGTAAATATTTTTTCGATGTTCTTAATGTGAAGCAGGCAATGTTATTTTATCGACGCAGATTCGAATCTTCGACAACAAATTTATTGAAACTCAAAACTAGAATGGAAATTTCAGTGTATTTTGGCGTTAGTATTTAATCTTTAACTTCAAATTTAATTTAAATTTTGAAAAGGAACTATTTCCAGTTCCTCATGAAAAAAACGGAGCTAGTTAAAACGGAGGAAAACTTCCAATACATTTGTACCATTAAATATAGTTTTTCTCTATTTGTATCCTTGTTTATTCTGATCGTTTGTGTTTGAATGATTTTTTTTTTCAACGAAACATCATAGACCACAAGTGTGCGTGCTATGCAAGCTGAACGATGACCTGTTGCCCAAGTACAAGAAGCTGGTGACGTTCTCCAGTCAGCTGAAGGCTGGCAAGGGTCTGACTCTGGTGTGCTCCGTGCTGGAAGGCGACTTCTCCAAGAAGTACGGCGAGGCGCAGGCAGCCAGACAGAGCCTGCGAAAGATAATGGAGGAGGAGAAGGTCAAGGGATTTGCCGACGTGCTGGTGGCCAAGAACGTGATTGACGGCATTAACCATCTGTGAGTTAGTTGGTCGAACGGACATTTTACATTTCATTTCTGTCTACCGTTGTACTTTTACAGTACTGTTGTACCTTGACCGATCGTCCCCAAGTTTCTACCGGATGGAGATTAACTAATTCCTTATTGTTTACCAGTGTTCGAAAGTGCGCCAAATATGTGTATATGCCTTAAAAATCTATTTTAAAGAATCGTAAATAGGAGAATTTTCGAAATAAATTGTACTTTGACCAATTAAGCCCAAATTTCTTCCAGATACAAATTAACTAATTCATTATTTAGCACTAAGTGTTCAAAAATGCGCCTAATAGGTGTATATCATTATCTCGTTTTTATCATTAACCACAGACGAGCAACAGTGAAGTAGGATTCGTGTACCGTATAGCAACAGTGCATTCAAGTTAACATAAAATTTGAAAAACTTCATGGTCACTCAAGCGAATCATCACTTAATGGGCTTTTAATGGCGTCTCATGTTTTCTATAAATTGAGACTGTCGCAATATTTTCAACGCAATCTACGGTGATGCCAATGCTGTTCTCACTTTCTGTTATCTCTATAGAATTCAGACCGCTGGCTTAGGAGGTTTGAAACACAACACGGTCGTCATTGGATGGCCCTACGGCTGGCGACAATCCCCGGATGACAAGTCTTGGCGCGTGTTTCTGGGTGAGTTTAAAATCACGGGCAGACCTGAAATAAATTATAATTACGCATGTCCTGCAGTGCTGGTATGACTGAAATGCCAGATGCACTGTTTCGAAGTAACATTTTCAAACCATCACGGACTTGTGAACATAGTTTGTTTTATATTCCATTTTTGTAATTTGCCTAATGGGTTCTAATTTAATGGACTACAATTCGAAGTTGTTCTTATTTTAATTTTATATAAAATTACTAATAGCGGCTACACCAGTTGCCGTATAGTAAAATGGACATATAGAGAATTTATAGTAGATCTTATTAAAATTTAATCTGAATTTATTATTATATATAATTCGTTGATCACTAAAAATTGCGTGTTTCTTCCAGAAACCATTCGCAATGTATCTGCTGCCAAAAGTGCCCTGCTGGTGCCCAAAGGAATCAACTTCTTCCCTGAAAGCCACGAAAAAGTCTCTGGCAATATTGATGTTTGGTGGATTGTCCGTATCCTTGCGTGATTTCTGACATGGTTTTTACTGTTAAATCTGCTTTTATTCTTTTCGTTTCTCTAATTTTGTGAATTTTCATAAATCTTGTTGTGTTTTATCTTTGAAGTTTTTTTGCATCTGCGTTTTTTATCCTTGACTCACCGCTTCTTCTACTAATCAAGATGATGGCGGTTTGTTAATGCTGCTACCCTTCTTGCTCAAACAACACAAGACCTGGAAAAACTGCAAAATGAGGATATTCACTGTTGCTCGTATCCTTTTTTCTAAATGAATATTTACACAAATATTTTTGTTGTGTTCCATGTTTAAACTTGCGTGTTTATCGCGCTATCCAGAAAGTAACTCCATCTTTTGCCCATTTTTAATATTTCTTGTCGAATTTTCTAATTTTGTATTCATTTTTATTACAACTGTGCGTCGTGTTAGTACATTTTCAAATGAATGGTGGAACAAAATTAAGAATTGGAAATTTGAAACATCTGTAGATTTGGAACAAATATTAGAATTGAAAATCCTTAATAAATTTGTGATAAATATTATAATTCAAAATCTGAAATAAATTGTAAAAGAAATGGTCTAATCGAATATCTTAAATGAATTTTGGAAGAAAATTGAGAATCGTGAATTTGAAATCAATTTTGGAAGAAAACTAAAAATCGTATTTATAAATTCGTGAATCCTGGAAGAAAATGAAAAAATCGCAAATCTGTTCACAATAGAACACAATTCCTCAGCATTGCTTTTTGCGCGTATTCAGAAATGGAAGACAATAGCATTCAAATGAAGAAGGACCTCAAGACGTTCCTGTATCATCTTCGTATTGAGGCCGAAGTGGAAGTGGTAGAGATGGTAAATATCTTCAAATTAAATTAATTTTTTAATTGTTGAGATTGAGCTTGGAACTCTGTACTCTATAAGTTTAGAGAAAAAGGGATATTTTGAAAAAAAAAATCGCTAAATTCTTATATTTTCCAAACTTGATAAAGTCGTGGTTCAACTCGATATTTGTCGAGTGGCAAATTAAAATCCAAAAAAAAAAAAAGATCGTCAATTTTTGATTTTTGAAATATTAAAATCAATAACAAAAAAAAAATCCAATAAAATATTTAAAGGGGGTGCGGGCCCTTGTTTATTCGAACTCGTGATACTAGTAAAAATGGGCCCCTCGCCTATTGGACATCATTAGACAGAACAGTCTTCATAAGTGATAGATCCGACTAGCTCAGTGGGTATGGCAACAGACAGCTGACCGGGTGGTCCCGGGTTCGATTCCCGGCGCAGACTTTCGTTTGTTCGTTATCCTGGGACACTGGTGAAAATGTGCCCTTCAAAAATTGCCTTTGCAAAATGTAAGGCAGTGGGGGGAATTTCCTCACAAAAATAAATAAAAAGATCATTAACACTGTGATGGTTTTCCACTTCTTGTTTTTTTTTACCTAGTCTGACAGCGACATATCGGCGTATACTTACGAGCGCACCCTCATGATGGAACAGAGAAGCCAGATGCTCAAAGAACTGCGGGTAAATAGGAAGGAAGCCCTCAGCATGGTAAGGATTTGGCCTCGGATTTTGCGGAGGTCGAATGACGAAAAAATCACCCTTCCCCCCAAAAAATATCGAAACTCAACGTCTCTCGTTTGGCCAATATCGATCTATAACCGATCACTTGGGTGATCATCTGAAGTTGCCCACCGTTCGTCGATGAAATTCGCTGAGGTTTTTCTTCGTCAAATTTTTATTTTCCTTCATAGTCATAACATAGAAATTAACATTCGGTGACGTTTTTTAATAACATTCAGCATTTTGCATTTGATCCCACTAACGAGGAGGACTTTGAAAAATGGTCCTCGTTAAATGACGACAGATATAAAATATCGAAGAATAAAAAAATTCGGAAAAACATTTTGTTTAAAAAAATTACTTACTTGATAATATAACTTAATATTCATAAATTTTTCACTTACTATTTAAGATTATCTGAATTATTTCTAAATAATGTAGTTTAATGATCAAAAGTAATTTAGAAGTAAAAATAAAATATAAGTCACTGAAATATAGAAGAATAAAACTTTTGTAGCAAATTAGAGCCCTTATTTGTACGTTAAAAAAGCATGAGTTTGCTTTTGTTCCTGGATAATCTGCAAATCCAGTGGTGATAGTTTTTCGTTTGTCGATTTATGCATGCTCCACTGGACCAGGTGTGTTTTTTTGGTAGTTGGTTCGTATGTTTCCGAAGTACCTGTTTTTTTTAGGGAAAGCTGGTTATACTTTGTTTTTGTTAAAACGAGAGTGCATTTAATAATTATTTATATTTGTTACTTGAAAATTGTGTACTTGTGTTTACGAGTGCCTTTTAAGGCACCCATATTTTGGCTGCGTTTGGTCAATAACATATTTTTGGAAATTTTAATTACATAGGGACAGTGGCTGCTCCTTCAATCGAGTCTGGTATCAAAAAATGTACAAATACAAAATTCTAGGAAATTACTCTTGCCAACAATTTTTGGCGAAATTAATAATTGCTGATGGCTTAGGATCTATTGTGATCTTTCGAAACGAAAAAAAACGGCGTACCATTTTCATTTATGCCCGTCCATTTTAACTGAAATGGTTTCTTCTGATCTGATCTCTTAATTAAATAGGTCACAAATTTCTAAAACTTTTCTCGCTTTTTGGAATTAAAAAATTTGGCCGTTCTGCGGAGGCTACTGAATTCAAGACTGCTTTGTAAATCCTTAATGCTTGCTAATGCCGAATTTTTCGACCTTTAGCATAAAAAATAACTGAGGTAGACAGTGCTGGTTTCACGCAAACCACTGCGATCATCAGCTGTGTTTTTAGCCCAAATAACGAAATAAGAGAAGAAAACGATCCCTGAGTTCGATTCCCGGGGTGGGCCTCGTCTATTCGCGGATCGCTGCCCATTTCCTAATGATAATGGACACATCGTGAGCAGTTTATATTCTCCTATAGAGTTATTCACTTCAGTGATTGTCAAAAAAATGAACAAGGATTGATAGGAGCCGCTACTGTCCTGCAGTTGCACGCTTGTTGGGCTTAATGTGTAGTGCATGCGCAACTTAAAACACTATTGTTGACGATACCGTATCCTGATTTTGTTTTTATTTAATCGTCATCGTCAGCTCTAGTCAGCACCAGCGTCCCCAAAACGGAAGAGATATATAACCGACTTCCCTCTCTTTCAGGTACAAAACATAGTCGACCACCACGTGATCGTGGAGGACCGTCCATCGGGCAAAGTTCGTTTCAAGGACGCGGCTGTCACCGACGAAGAGGCCGCCATCGACACCGCCAAGAA
>JAUJYS010005841.1:0-10753 GCA_033995665.1 Melogona broelemanni | reverse complement strand
TCTTCGCAACGCTCGCTCGCTTCGCTGCGCTGCGCTCCCTGTCCGCTCAGTTTGTGTTGTGAAAGTGAACATCAGCCAAAAAAATATAGTATATTCTACACATTTTATAATTGCAATTTCTACATTAACATTTTAAAATTCTACATATTTCCCATTTTGATTTTTTAAAAATATATTTTGCGCAGTAGACAGTATATCTTAAGTCACGAAGCGTTAATCAACATATTGAAAAATTACAATTGCGTGGGAAAATGTGTTAAACAGCATTATAATTAGTGTGCCAATTAGTGATATTCAAACATTCATGATTAAAATCACAGTTACACTTTATGGAAGCATACACCGTGTATATCGAAATTCCGTGATACATATGAACCACTATGGCTTCTAGAGATCAATTTAGCTTGATTTATTCCAGGAATGGACGGAATGAATGCTACTGGAGAGATGATACATGGATTTTTAAATGTTATCGTCTCTACATGCTGAACACCTTAAAATCAGGATGATTTAAACACTCTTGTACACTTACTGTACATAGAAAAATGATTTTTTTTTTTAAATCCACGATTGAATATATTGCCAAACGCGACCGTCATCCGGTGGTATTCCTACAGTGCGATACATGATGTTAATACGGAATTTAGGGAGTAACGGACCACGATAGGAACGCGTGACAAGTCGGAGAGAGGCGAATTCTCATCACATATGAGTACACGTATATAGTAAAGATGTCCCCCCACACACACACACAAGAAATAGTTGTCGATATTTTATTTATTCATTTAATCTTTCCCCCAACATTTACCCAGGCGCTTTTTACAATGGGACAGTAGCAACGCCCACATCAGCGTGGGTAACGTATATCTACGGCGCCCATTATTGGTGAGCCAGGGCTAAATCGACCGGATTGGCGCGGTCTAAAAATGACTGATTCTGCAACTGAAACACGCGCAAAAACAAAAATTCGTCGAATAAAATACATTAAACAAAATTGTTTGCTTATTTTTCATGGATTAATTGGTTAACAAACTCCCCCCCCCCCCCCAAAAAAAAAATAATGTTTTGAAATGTTCAGAAAATTAGATAATTCGCCAATTAATAGCGAGTACTAGTTATACTGTTGTTCAAATTCACGGGTTCCATTCCCGGCACGGGATTATGCGATCCCGAAAAATTGGTGAAGGTGCACCCCCCCCCTAAATAGACTCCCCAATTATCACAAGCATGAAGAAAATTATTCAATACATTTCATTAAAAAATGGACTGTTCCAACATTTTTTAAGCTAATTCCGACTACCGGTATATCTTCGGAGCGAATCAACCAACAGCCATATTTTCCAAATTCAAGCCGCAAAATCCGGTTCACCACTCATCACCTGTCAACGTTGAAGACTCGCTAGCAAAAGATCGACCGACACGCAGTTATGAGGCGGGGCACACACACACGATTGTAGTGCGTCTATGTACGGGGCGTATTTGTATGTGTGTATGTGTGTGTGCGCGCGCGACATGACACAACGTATATGGGTGTGTTAGCACAGCGCGCCAATACTGTAAGCTCCCATAGGCTCATAATTTATTAAAACTGGTGAAAGATCCTATCAAGCTGATGTATTGATACACGACAGTTCTTGCAGTTGTCTCCCCTGCCAAAGACTGACAAAAAAAAAAGGAGACAAAAAAAAAATAGAGAGAAGTGAAAGCACAACGGCTTGGCAAACATGTCAAGCGCGCTCCAATATTCTGAGTGTGGGCGTTGCTAGACAGTGGAGGGCGACGAGGGGCGAAAAAAAAAACCCCGCACGATCGTCCAGATAAAAACGACACGTCATAAGATCTCCGCCGATTGTAGTCGTTTGGCTCTTTTCTGCGACATCGTCATATTATCGTCTTTGTACAAAAGTATCGATTTTCGGACGTGGACAATTCGAACTAGGATGAGTTGGCGAGTCCTGCCAGCTAGGAGACGCCGTGTGGCGTAGTGGTTTGATCGAGTCGAAATACTATATGAGTCGAAATGCCCATGTACGACGCAGGTTCAATTCCCGACCGAGATAACCGGAATTTTTCGGGCGAGAGAAATTCGTACGCGCGTCTTCCTTCGCAGTCACATTCTTCAAACATCGTAGCAGTGTTATTTTTAAAATTTTATTTCATTTCTACCCTAGTCAAAAACTGCACTGGTTTTTCTCAGGCAGACAACGAATTTAAACGCTTGCATCCGGAGAAATGTTAATGTACATAGGAAACAAACGACAGCGGACAGCAATTAGTGAGAATCGGTATCTAGTCTGCGGAAATCAGTTGGCTTCAGCATAAACAATTCAAGATTACGGCGGAATTTATGGCAGAAACTTCTGATAATGTGTCTCTCTCTCCACTCTCCCCCACCCATTGTCTGTGGAAGTACTACACAAAATAAAAACCCAGACCGATTCCTAGAAGTATCCAATACATAAATTACTCGCTATCATCAAAGTTGGCTTCCTGCGGTGAGCTACAGCTTTACCGGCATGAAGAACATCCTAGTAATCCTCGAGATTCGAAGAAATCTTATTCCCAACCCCCCCCCCTCAGATACGGTAGCGCTATAATATGCAAGTGATATCACGACAGTCAAATTCGCGAAAAACTCGCAAAACCAGTCAAAACTAATACGCTTTCGCCGTAAAAATGCAAAGCAAGTTTTCGTACCTTTTTCTTTCCGTTATCTAAGCTTGCTGGTTGTGATCGCCCGATTTTTGAAAGTACAGGTAAAAGAAAATACGTTTTTGGTGGTCACCAGTAAATTGTATTCGATATATCGTGGAGGCAAGGCAGTGTCAGATTTCCATTATGATATAATTCTACTTTCATCGAATAATTCAAATCGATCTTGAATTTTTTAATTGAATTATTCTCAGTGAATGCGTTTTAAAAACTGCCCTTCATCATAGGAGATTCAGTACCCCTCGTGTATCTATAGTATAGGTGTGGGCGCATTTTCACCAATACACCGGGATCGAATAAACGAGAGCTCGCGCAGGGAATCGAACCCGGAACTGCCGCACCGCAGCCAGTTGAACAACCGACTGAGCTGTTCGTATAATATATTGTAAAACAATGTATATTTATATTCGCCCTATTGTCGCGATATATACCAGAAGAACTTCTAGAACCCTGATTTCCAAAAACGACCGTTTCGACACCCGAAGAACGCTCTAATAAAACGCTCCCAACTAAGTTAACCCTCTCTCTCCATCATCGCGACCACATTTTCTTGACGGCGATTGTGGTTTGTGGCCCGGGCGCAGAAACACGCACAACACAGCGTCCGGATTCATTGGCGTTACCAACCAAACGCACTCACTGCGGTCTTTCTGCGCTCATCTCCACGAGCCGTCCGTGTACGGTACGTTTTTGTATAGCACGCGTTTTCAGCGCATACACCCACACACACACATACACAAAACAGAACTTCATTAGCGTAAGCCTCACGGGGTCGCGAAAATGAATCCCCAGACAGCCCTAACCGAGTCTTTTAAAAGATTCAATATGATAAAATGTAGGTATTAGAGATAACGAGACGGGAGGGCCGTTCGAAAAGTTCCAATATTGACGGACGCGGGGGTGAACATGCTACACAGGTCTCCCAAATTATTTAGCAGGTCGAAGATGTTTAGGAAATGAAAACCGTGTCGAACAAAATATAACTACAACGAATACTGGCTAACATTTCTTTAAAAAAAAAGACACAAACAAAAATATCTGATGAACAATTCGAACCCAGTCAGTCATATGGTGCCAAGACAAACGCATTATAACGTCTTCCAAGAGCATTCAGAATGACCCTCACTTCCCCGCGTAGGTAAATATTTGATTGTCTATGCTAAGGAGTACGCGAGGGACACACTGTAAGTAACAAGAGAAATGACTACACACCCCTTTCGAGTACATGGAAGAGTATGGCCGCTGAACGATGTTATCGATAATTCAATCTAAGTCGGGTCGCATAAAATTCGTAATTAAATTCGCGGTATATTTTGCCGATACGCCCAATCCCACCCAGGACAACAAATTCGTCGAATATGATTTTTGCATTTTTTTGTGATGGGAATGTACCAATTGTATTTGTACTTCTTTCCTTTGGTAGGATTAGCATGTGATGCTAAGCCACAATGTCACGTTTTTTGTGACGGGAATGTACCAATTGTATTTGTACTTCTTTCCTTTGGTAGGATTAGCATGTGATGCTAAGCCACAATGTCACGTCAAACATTGCTACTTTACCGAAGTGATGTGAACCAACGAATTACATGGTGGTGAATAGCAAGCAAGCCACTTAAAAAGCGGAATCTTGTAACAGCACCGAACAAAGTGAAGTATAATGTAGCCTAATTGGCCGCACTTTGAACGATAAACTAATTAATTTTGCGGAAGGTACCCAACGAATAATGAAATGTTTCGCCAATGTAATTACCGCTTCTTCACAACGACCCATAAATAATATTCGTCCATCGGAGTCATTCGCCAATATATGTTCAAATAATAAAATATAATTATAGTTGAAGGCTATCTGAGCAGCTCGTAATTAATGAACAAATAACTCTCGAATCGTCAAATAAAAAGCTCAAACAACACGCAGTATTATTGGATAATAACATTTTCCATGCGAAATATATACCTCTGGTAATGGTATAAAATTATAAAATAAATATTAGTTGTTTGCAAACTAATTAAAATTTAATTCGGTAGAAATAATAACCGTGGGCATTTGGTTATTTTTTCCCTGAGAAACAATTACTAATTATGGAATAAACGGCTTCTATGACTACCCCCGGATATGGTTACCTTGAATTAGAATGCGCTGGAAATTCGGCAAACCGATATTAGGCACATGGTTGGATTTTCGAATGAGGCTTACCTAGAAAAGACAAACAAAAAAAGAAAATTAGCATACGCATGTACATCGAAACAAACTACATGTATGTTTAAGAGCTCAGCGGTTCCATGTGAATAAAAAAAAGTTTCACTTCCTGATTCAACACGATATTGCAACAAATTCTACAGTCCAAACCAATCACTGTCAAACAAAATCTTTCCTTTTCTCCTTCCATGCGTACACATCGCAATTCCAAATCAGACGACATTTGGTTACGGGGCAGGGACAACCCAGGTCGGCGCTCGCTCATATTAATATCCAAACACAAAACTAGCATACACGGCCTACGGGGCAGTGCCGCCGATCCCCGTACATTCACTGGCCACGCATACAAAACGGTATGAAGCGGTTAAAAGCAAAGTGGTGTAACGTAATTTTTCGATTTTTTTAGCTAACTACCATCTGCACAACTAAAGAAAGAAAACGAGAAGTCACAACGTTAAACGTATACCGCCATCAGAAAACCGCCCAAGTTTCAACAACGCATAGGTATCTCCAGAGTAATTTTAATGTAATATATAAACTCAGTATGTGGCGGAATATTTAAAACTTAGGTTAAATTCAATTGCCTATTTTTGACAAGTACTGGTCGACGCTTTAAATATTTCGCCGTATGCTGAGTCAGAAAATTTTTTATCGCGACAAAATAGGAAATAAGTTTTCTCCGAAATCGAACAAAGTAATTTTAATAAAACCAGTCGTTTCTCAGTTCGAGGAAGAAATGGAATTACACCACTCTGTCTTTAACCACTTCAATATATCCTCGTGTTCAGAGGCATGCCTATACAGTATGTATGATGTTCCGTTTTTCGGTGTCATAGGTACAACCAGCGGCCATCAATATCCGCCAATAGGAGCGGCGCGAACGCTGACACGTGACAAATGACCGCGCGGCATTAAGGTGTGCGCGGTTATGTGTAGCGCGCGGGAGGAGGGCGAGGGAAACGCCGAGGAAAGAAAAAAAAAATAGATATGTTGTCAGTGACCGCCTGCCTCGTTGCCTGGGCCGGCTGCGCTGGGCCAGGGTGGCCAACGGAGGCCATCAACTTTTGTTTTTCGCCGTGCTCTCTTCGGCCATCCTCCCCATCTTCTCGAATGACTCCCCCACGCTGATGAATTTTAAAGTTTCCGTCGGAGACAATGACTTATGTACTGCCGCGAGAGTCGGGAGATCTCGCGGAGGTGGAGGAGACGAGTTGAGGTCGAATGAAGATGGCGGTCGCAGAAATACGAGTCGAAACACATTATGATTAGGATCGCATAATCCTTTCAAATACCAGCTTTAGATACATATTTTTGCATATAATTCAAAAATATAAAAACAATTCAAAAATAGGCAAATAATTCAAATAATATAAAAAAAAATATTTTTTTTTCAAAAAAATTATTCGAAATTGTAAACCGGAGTTTTTTGGTAAAAAAATGCTTTCGGTGAGGAACGCACTCAATTTATGCTTAAATCGCATAGTGTGATTTGGCGTGTTTTGACGCTCATTCTGTAGCACGGCTGTCTCGAGTTCGATTCCCGGAATGGGTTCTGGGTTATTCAATCTCTGAGTACTGGTGGAAATGCGCCCATCAGACATTGCCATAACGCTACGAGCGGTACACCATTTTTATTTTATTTTATTAAAAAATACATCTGTAGAGTTATGCTTATTAACTACAGTAATCGTAAAAAAATGATATTCTATTTGATGATACGAACAAATACTTAAAAATCAAAACGTTGAGTTTCCTACACAGCCAGTTTCAAAATTAAGAGTACAGCGAATTGAAGGAGGGTCTATGGAGGTGTAAAACTGAAGAGGAAGGTAGAGGCCAGCGAGAAGAAGGGTGGGGGTGAAGAAAATTAAGACATTATTATTGATTGCCGAGGCCAGCAGTCTTAAGAATTACAAAAGACAAACCACGACGCGCATGCGTTTGGCGTTCATCGTGACGAGCTGGTGGAATAAATTTGCGGGAGAGGATGGGAAGGAAGCTCGCGTAGCATTAAAGCTGCAACAGAAAAAAAATTACCGCAGCTGCCAGGTGCCAAAATCATAATTTAATTTAATGCCTGAACAAAGGCGAGAATCGTGCCACTATCAACGCATTACCAAAACGCATTCCACTTACCCTCATCGGTTGTTCATTACATTTATTTCTAGCAAGTTGTGACTTTCGTCAAATCAGCTCTAAATTAATACAAGCTGACGATAGCCCATACGTAAAACAACATGGGTTGCGCTGCCGTCGTATCAACCGCCGGTAACGCCTCCACCATAACACTAGATGGTGTTGTTCACGACACACACCGTCGCCTCAATGCAACAACAAGGTTTACCAACGTACATAGCGCATTCGTCTCAAAGCCCACCACCCACAAGGGGCGACCTATTCATTTTGACCTAGCCTAGGCGTAATACCTAAGTAGGGATCTTTAACGTGTGCCTGAAATCGTACAGGCACGGGTCTCGCTTTAAAAAATTGCAGAGGTCTCAGTCAAGAATTGAACCCGCGATCACGAGTGTAGTAAGCGGGCACGCCACTCGGCAACATCTCTTAATGCAATGTGTTTTGTTTTGTGCACGCAAGCCGACTTCATCCGAGGGCATCCAGAGTAGATTTACGCCGACAGTTTCACTCTTAAAGCCGCCGGAGGGAACTACCACCTGCGGAGTTTCTTGTGATTTAGTTCTTATTCCAATGTGGGGAAACTCACGAAAGGGCTAAACTGTTTAGAAGGTAGACTCGAATTTAATTTGTTGCACAACGCGAGAGCCTCTCGAAAAAAAAAAATGGTCGACACAAGAAAACAGTAAATCTAAAGGCGTCGAAAATCAATTATCCGGTTGAAGCGTTCTTTTTCGATTCAGTCACACTAAACACGTTTGATTCGCCTAATACATTTACGTTATCTCGAAAGGCCAGACCTCTCTCTCTCTCTCTCTCTCCTCCATTTTCTCCTGCGTTTTAATGCGTGTAAAAACGTGTCTATGCTCAGGCACGCGCATTTTATATACGAGTAGAATGTATTCGTCCAAGCTAGTGTGGTGAGTTAATTTGTTTGCATTTGCCTTAGGAAACAGAAAAAGGCTATCTAAAGCGATGAATCATTTTAGCCGTCCTCCGCGAGCCACTATACCTGTACACCCCTACGTACGTACACACATAGTTGTCTGGTCACTGTCAGAGTAATAAATTATGACATTCGTGTGTCTGCGGGCTTTGGCGGGTCGCGCGCGCGAACGCCAAAACGCCAGCACGCGAATTTCAATAAAAGTGCCACCAGACGACGTGGGACAGGTATCGGAATGCGGTTTTCACCTCGGAGAGACCACCAAAAAAATAAGACGCTGCGCGCGCACACGTGTCATTCTTTCTTACACAACCAACTTCGCTTTCGCTAAATACCCCCGTTGTTGTTGCTGTACCGACCCGCCTGTCCAACCGCCCATAGCTTTTTGACCTAATGTTCAGGCTGTACGATGAGAGAAAGTGTCAACACTTTCGTAAATCAGTCAATTACTTTGTCTGGCGCTCTCCCGGGCCATGTTCCCCTATTCTTTCGACTGATTGCCAGAGGTAATTCAGGTATAAAACAGAGTGTGAAATAAATACACACAGACAAATGTAGAATTGCATTTTAAAAGCCTGTTTTAAATTTAAAAAAATAGGACTTTTATTTTGCAGATTATATTTATTTATTTTATTTCTTTAATCAGCTTTTTTAAATTCGAAACAATGAAGCTTGTCTCATATAACATCGATTCAGCACATTCCACATGATTTTCAGTCAATCGAGACAGCATATCGGAAATGTGACGCATTTTCTTCTATAGTGTGGCTTGCCATTACGCAAGAAAGATGTCATTAATTTCATATTCACAAAACGCAATCAAATTTTTACAAAAATCATAACACCGAAGATTAGCTCTCTGCTTTGTCCGAAATTACCTACTTTAAATTAAAATTGACACAAGGGAAAGGTAAAAAAAAAATAAAAATACGTACGTACAGTACTCGTACATCACTACCTCAGTGAAGATAATGGGTTGACCCAGCCGACACGTTTTATTGCCATGTCCGAGTGGTAGAACCAGGTCATTACCGGCCTTATCGAAGGTGTTGTTCGGCTCGCCCAAGACGTAGAAAAACAACTACACACCACCCCCAAGTGTATTATTCGGCACTCTATTGAAACCTCCCGTCCACGTTCCGCCCACGTTCCGCCTAACTCGAACCTCATTTGACAGGGTCTCTAGAATCAATCAAACATGTCGGGCATTTTTAATTATGGACTTTCGACGTGAGCAACTAACTTAGAAATAAATTCCCAGACAGTTTTATAATATTTCAAAGATAAATTTGCTTCGACATTGGGTCTGTTTCAGAGTTAATTTTGCGTGATTACCATTCAAAGATGCGGTATTTATTTCTAAATTATTTATTTTGTATGAGGATTAGTCATTGTACCCGTAAAAAATACTGGCATGAACCGCAGACACACTCGGTACATACTCCAATTAATCCGAAACATAGGTTAATTCGTTCGCCAAATGCAACTTACGTATGGGTCGGATCACGTTTGATAAAACGATCCACATTTCCCCTCGCTTATGTGGCAATTATTTGTTTCCAAAATCATCTTTGAGGGAGAAGAAGAAGAAAAAACGTCTTTGCGTGTAGCAGATGATAGATCCAGCTTCCACCCGGCTTCTATCCATTCGATATCGATGGCAGATCGCGGATTGGCGGATCTCTCGTTTTTTTTTTTTTTTTTTCTTCTCACACGAATCGAGTAACCGGCGTCGGTCGGCCAAAACAGCGCAGCGGGTACCGACACCGGGCTTCGCTCAGAGCCCCCCGACAAGCTCACAGCATGACGAAGCTGATGATGGCCGTGATAACATTATTCGCCAACAGGTAGGCTCTCTCCTCGCTCTATCTCTTTCGCTCTCCATACGTCTCTTTTCCCATACCCCGCCACTCGCCGTCTTCCCGGTTAACATCGCCACTCGGAGGTCGGTTGGCTCAGCAAGATCAATCTAAAAAAATATGACCAGCCTGTACGACTGCCAGGTAAGATCCTTGAATCGCAGTCAGACTATTGTTCAATAAAACGAGGAAAAGATTAACCTAATCACATGGGGTAAAATTTCATTTTCAAGACTTGAACGAGGACACAGTGACAATTTCAAGAGACTTAAAAAATAATGTACCTATATGTCACGAATCACGATGAATATCGACTGTATATTAGTGTCTGTCTATTTTCATGCATTTTTCAAACGCTTTACTCTCCTTCCTTCCATCCATCCTTTATTCGCAGTCATCCTTTACGCGCCAAAGATACTTTTTTTTTGCAGCCACTTAAGGCACGATCAAAGATGATTATTAGCCACTAGCATAACACGAACCACTGTACATTTTTGCACCGGAAAGCAGATGGCAACAAAAAAAAAAATGCAGCGAACTGGAAAATGAATGGTAACACTAGGAGGGTTGCATGCGCTAACTACCTGGAGGCTGCACTTACTTCGCCTCCATGTTCGCTTAAATGTATGCCAATATCTTTCAGAGACCCGCAGCGAAAAAATTACACTTGCACGATATGAGCTGCCCTGCCATGCATACTCAAATATCAAATTGATTTTTCATAAACTTTGAATTACAACTATTACTGTTTTTCTTTGTTTAATTTTAACTAAATATTACGTATCATTTTGAGGATTGATGTAGGAGCCGTTGAAGATTAATCGATTAAAAGATGAGTTAGTTCTCGACCAGAGAAAACGGGAAACGGCAACTTCTTGGATAACGTTTTATTATTATCGTTGAACA
>JAUJYS010005840.1:0-10754 GCA_033995665.1 Melogona broelemanni | reverse complement strand
CGGAGGAATGCAGAATATCCATAAGTCTGTGCCCTGGTCTGTTGGCCTCTGGGTCTGTTGCCTTAAAAAAAAAAATATAACATGAAGTGACAAATCACGTGAGACTGAGATGATGAGGTAATCTAAGTAGTCTATGCGGTTTCCGCACCTTAATTTTTTTTATTCATCGTCTCCACACTTTTCTCATCTAAAAAGTCTCTTTCTAAAAAAATCCCAGACTTATGGATATTCTGCATTTCACCCTCCTTTGTCTCTTCCTCTTTCCGCGTCCCTACCTCGCGTTTAACCGCAGACTAACTTTCGCGTTTAACCATTAAAGCCCCATCGAAAGCGGAGCAAGCACCCGCGAGTTGCCGCACACTTGTGACGGTGCACGGTTGTGCCGGCGTTCTTCTGCCTTCAATCTTGTTGCAATCGACGAAAACGCGGTATAGCATGACACACACACAGACCCCCTCTTTTTGTAATAGTCTCGATAGGGTTCGATTTGAAAAAAAAATTAGTTGGGGGAGTGTCATCAGTGGTGGTATGGGGGAGGGCGTGGCAAGGAAAACATAGTAAATTGGGTGTCACGTCATAATGGCGCAAACCAAAATAGCGCAACGACGAAATGGCGCAACGACTAAATAAAGCACAACATAATGGCGCAGCGACGAAATAGCGCAGCGACGAAATGGCGCAACGACGAAATGGGGCTGGGATAAATGGCGCAAAGGGTTTTTAAAATCTTAACACGAAATGTGTGGTTTTTGTGTTTGCAATTTCATAAATAAATGCATAACGGTTTCCGGGCACATTGAAAAAAAAATAATCTTAACACAAAATAGGAACCGAGTCGTTCTAAAGTGTTTCCATTCCTTTCCAACATTGAACCCAAGAAACGGTGGTTCCGATGCTGAATTAACGAAATATATTGTGTTGATGATCCTGGCCAATCCATCTCAAAAAATCTCGAACGCGGCGAATCCCGGCGTGGCAATTACAGAAAACTGATATTTAAAATTGTGCAATTACCGATTTTAGGACTTTTAAAAACATCTTACAACATTTATTCCTGCGTCATTTCGTCGCTGCCCCATTTCGTCGTTGAGCAATTTCGTCCCTTGCGCCATTATGTCGTAAGCTATTTCATCGTTGCGCCATTTAGTCGCTGCGCCATTGTGCCTGCGCCATTGTGTCGTGCGCTATTATGACATGGAATCGTAAATTGTAGTCATTTTAATAAGATTTGGAAAAGGCTTATCAATAATTTGGAATATCTGTATTTAGTATAGAAGTAAGGAAAAAGCACGCACAGCGCTAATTTTTGAATATATGGTATTATAATTGTAATACACCATGTCACATATGCGACATAGTATCATATGCTTCGTCCAGCATTTTAAATGTATTTATATTTTGTTCAAGCTGTACGACACCGAAACGTCAATATGCTGCAACAGTCAAATTTTCGACTCCCGCATCGCTACAGATTGCTGTTCTGGACAGCTTCCATACAACAGTAGGACCCAGATTTGTAACTGGTCTAATCCTGCAAAAGTATTGGTAAATAAAAATCATTTTCAATTTCAATTCAATCTAATACTATAAGAATGAAAATGGTGTCTGTGTGAAGCTCGCACGTGCAGCGCAAAAAAGAGATGTAGGCATAGAAATTAAACTCTATCAATTGCCAAAGAAATATGTTGACATGTAATTTGTGTTACATTCCAAACATATAATGACGTCATCTACCGCCATGACGTCATGACGTCATCATTTGTAATGACGTCATCTTTTTTTATTATTTTTTTTTATTTATTTTTTTTTTATTATTTATTTTTTATAATTTTTTGTTTCTTTGTTAATTTTTTTTTCTTTTTCCTTTGTTTTTTATTTAAAATTTTTTTACACAACCGGGCGAAGCGGGGCTTAAAGCTAGTTAAGTTATATATTCACTGTAAGTAAGGGAGCTTACCATTGACTTCATGTGAACAATTTGTCGCAACATCAAAATGGATACAATAACCTGTACACTCATGACGAAGTACATGAAAAAAGCAGCGAAATCATCCCTAATACCCTGTCTTTGAACATAATATTTGGACAATATTGGTATAAATATGCAAAGTCGATTAATAAAAATTAATGATAATGGCGCCATGAATATTGAATTCAAATCTTCGATCAATTTTAGATTATTGGTGAGCGCATCGTAAGCAGTTCGTCGCAAATTAAACATTTTCGTTCCCGTAATTGGTTCATTCAGATCTCGGAAGGTTTCTCGGTTAGCTTCATTAATAAAATTGAACACAAGAAAGCTAAAACCCAACCACATATTAGGAACAAGCTGGCTAATTGTAACGATTAAAAAGAAATTGCCATCTTCCATTATAGGTGAATCAAACGGTGCCGCAACACAGCTAATGAAACACAGCAAGACAGGTATCATAACGCATATACGGGCCTTGAAGATCATTTGTTTCATGGTGCAATCGCAAATATGCAAATTCGCTTGCGATTTGATCATGCCAATTACAATTTCTCTGCATTTAAATATATGCACCCAAAGCAGACAACTTGACAATAAAAATGTGTGCCAATGAATTCTGAGGAAAATCTCGGGTGTGGTTTTGTACCCGACCGACGCAGATTCATGGCGCATTATTACCAAGTAAAACACGGTAAAACCTATTATATCGTTTAGAGTATCACAAACAGCAAAACTGGTGTACAGAAACATCAGCAAATGTACAATTATATTGAGCAATTTAGAAATACGAGACGGAATATATTGGAAATCGGTGATTCCAAATAGGTAAAAAAAATAGCGGAATGGGCAAACCATATCTGCAAACTGATTGGAAATTGTTTTTGACATTTTTCCTGATCTTGCGATAAGAATCACACTCTTTAGCAACTGTTTTGACGCTGTCAATTTTGTATTGTAATCTAATGATTATGTACCTGAAGGCAAACGAATGTGCCTTGAAACTATCGTGAAGGTGAGCTTTTAAAATGTGTGTATTTTAGTTTTAGCAACAGTCGCTACTAACAACGTAACCATGGGCATATTGGAACTATTAGCTTTGTGTAAGGAAGCACATAGAATATCTTTCTCTTTCCGGATTTCCATTGAGGAATGTATCTTGTCATTGTTTCTGGTTTAGGTTCGGACCACACCAGGAGTCATTTGTTCTATGTATTGTGTAAGAAGGAAACGGAAAAGTTCCGTTCCTAGTAACGGGTTCCCTTTCAGAGGAACTTTGGAACACCAGTGTTCCTTTTCCTGAGAAAGAATACTTGGAACGGTTCCGTTCCTTTTTTTGGGAACTGGAACCGTCGTTTATTTTATAGTGAGGAGTCCATTTGAAAAGTTAATATTTAGATATTACATATCTTATCATTTAAATATTTTTTAATGATTACGTTCTCATTCAGAGCTCATGGGATAAAAAAAATCTCAATTATTTTGAATTGATTGAATTGTTGGGATAAATGGAATTTTTGGTATTTTCAAGTGATATTCAAAGTTTTCTTATTTTCATTGTTCAGTCGAAGGAACCGAAAAGAAACGGAAAGTTCCAGGTTCCTTTTGAAAATGAACTGAACGTAAAGGTTGCGGAGAAAAAACATCTCAATTTTCTCCTAGCGCTGTAGCCATTGATATTATCTTCGTTGGTGAGGTGAGGGGCCAAATCGCATTGTTTATTATGCAAAACAATTTGATCATAAAAAAAAGATATACAAGTTGTAAAAACTCAAAATAACCGCGAAATCGAAAGCCTATACCGGTACAGATGATTGACTAAGTTATTTGACCGCTTTTCAAACCCTGACACCGCTTTACTTCTCCCAACTCTCACATCAACTTACCCACGTATTTTCACCCGAATCTACAATGTGCTTAAAAATTTTATTTGTTATTTACACAAACTGATTGTTTCTTATATTTCAATTTACTTTTACACGTTTGGATGATGGAAAAAACTGGAACCAGAGCAACCAAATCTCGTCTAATCTTGACCATCCTTTTTCTGACCGAGAAAGACGCCATCAGGAGATTCCTAGCAAATATTTATTTGTTGCAACCAGTCACGGAATTTAAACACACACCCTCCACGCTACGCAAAACACAAGAGGCAACAAGAGTTGTAAATCAATCTGTCAGCTTTTACGTACGTCCTGAGTGACTCAAATACTTGTATTTTTTTCTCCTCTATCTATAGATCGAGCGGCAGTGCTTGCTGCATGGTGAACAACTATGTATCAAACGGGGTGTGTTTTTATTTATATCCGGGAGTTGGTAGTAAATAGGTGAGAGCGAAAAAATATCCTCCTTAGACCAGTGGTGGATAGGAACGAAACGGAAAAGTTTCGCTCCTAGAAACTGGTTCCTAGGAGAGAAACTTAAAAGCGCCAAGTTTCTTTTTAATTTTTGAAGAAATTGAACGGCAAGTGGGTCTTTTTTTAGGAGCTGGAACGGTGGTTCCTTTTCTGCGTAAAGGGTTCTTTTTGACACAACCTTCAGTTTTCTGCGAGTACAATTTTTAAAAATGTGTCGACATCGACTATTTCCGCTAATCGACATATGGCCATCTGTTCCCTCAAATTTTAATGTAGACAAATTTTAATATGTCGAGAATCAAAATAGTAATTGCGCAGGAATACATAATAAATGTAATTTGAACAAATACAGTAAAAATCAAAGATATTGTTTATCTTCTAATCATATTTTCTTTAACTCATTCAAAATATTTAAAAAAATTAAATATTTCAAAAAAATCACAGACTAAAAGAATTGAACAAATTACAGTGAAAAATTAAATATTAAAAAAAAATATCGAATCATATTTTTTTAAAACTCAATTAAGGGCAATATAATAATTGTACTATTATTTATGCGCGCCAAATGATCTCTTGGAGATCAATTAATTATATTTTAAATCCTTTAAACCTTTCTTGAAGCGAACTGAATTCATAAAATGACAATTTGCAACGGTGGGAGTGACTGGATTATCCGCTCAGCTTCTCGATTAACCCGTTTCATGCGACTTCGTGCAAACGCGCATCAGCAAAACGGTGGGAGCAATTTTTCTTTATTTTTTTCTCTCTGAAATGCAGGACTGCTTTTTGTTGTCACTGTCATTCATCGATGGTAATGATTAATGGCATTGGATCACGGCGGGTTAATCAAAGTTGAGATTCGCACGCGCAACTCTAGGCGTCGCTGGGGAGGAAAGGAGAGACTCAAGCTGTGATAGCGAATTGGCGCTGTATACCGGTAGTTTAAATAACGACACATCAAACCCCACCACCTGACGTGTTTATTAGTTATTTCGCAACCCCCTCGGGAGTTAACGCCAAACAGTTGTATATCCCTGAGATCAAGTTATCCATCGCGAGAGGGCAAAAGGTATGCTTTTAAAAAAAATAGAAAATTAGAACGGGGGGGAAACTAAACTTTGTGCATCAAATCAAAATTTAAATGTGACTATCTTTCACATTGAAATCTTGTCACCCAATCGTACGATTTTATGATTAATTAATCGTATTTGACATACTACTATAAATAAAGATCTTATATTTTGTAATGGAAGATAGCGCTGTCTTATAAGTGGCCCTGATGAACGTAAAATCCGTATTTACAGTCTTAAAGGACGAGAAATTTTTAATATTGTCTTTAATGTTGGGTATCTGGTCTCGGAAGGAATCTAGGGAGGAATTTTTTTGTTTGTATTTGTTTAGAACTAGTGACCCCTCTCCAAAACAATTACAGGGATATTGATTCCGGATTGATAGCAATACAGACGCAGTTGGAATAACTAATTGGCCACAAAAGGAATTTTTTGCTCAACCTTTTATGTGGCCAACAACAAGGGGCCTGCCGAATATCGATGACCACGTATAGACCACATATCTCTCATATGCCTCCAGATATCCCACGTTGGGCTATACAGCTATCAAAAAGGTACATTATATTTATTCGAAAATAATTATAGGCCCATTTGGGCCGGCCGTAATGCGTATAGGGACAAGCGTTATTTTCGCTAATGGTGCTCTTCGTCATGCTTTATTATGACCCCAATAGCTTCGGCACGATTATGACAACACGTATTTATTTATGCTGGCGGGCAGAGCAACAAATTTCAGCAGTTTTCCTGGCATCAATTTAATTTTACGATCACGATATATCAAATATCGTGATTCGTCAAAATAAATCGGTTGATTTATAGAAGCAGAAAATATCTGGCTGTTTTTAGAACCGGTGTAATTTTTGAATATGTCATCAGAAAATGAAAATACACCAACATTGGATTACAGATAAATATTAAAATAAGAAGCAACGATGTAATCGTTAAAAAATAATTTGTATTTTCTAAATTATATTTTCAAATTATATTTTTTTTAATTGGTGTATTAGAACCTGTGACCCGCACCGTAGTCGGAAGCATTACCGACTGAACTTAACGGCCGTACAAATGGATAACATACATTTATGATGTGCACGAGCGCCTCGTATCGGTCGAATAAACGAGAGCCTGCGCCGGGAATCGAATCCGAGACCGCCCTCACAGCAGTCAGTTGCAATACCGACTGGGCTAGACCGGGTCGTACAATGAAGTTAACAGCGAGACATTTATGGTGTGCACGAGCGCCTCGTATCGCGGAAGCTCCACCAAGTCAATAATTAAAAAGAAAATAGTTTAAATCTTGTCAAAATGCGAATCACGCGCTCAGCTTGGTTTGCTCTACCTATCGCCCCCCTCCCCCATGTCCAATTCTTTCACCTCTCCACCCTTCATCCTCGTGGTGGGGCTGCTTTGCATGGCCGGTATGCAGTGCGGGGGCCACCCAGGGGTCGCTGCGAGGGGGGGGGGTGGCGCGCACACAGGTGGAAAGCGATTTGGCGAGAACCAAAAACAAATATAGATGAATCGAGTGTCACGCGTAGTACCGTATATAAAACAGGCGACAATTTCCGATAGGCACAAGTACATTTCTATATCATTACATGGCTACGACAAATTTCCACCGCCTCCTTGTCTTTAAAACAACAAAATGAAACCTGCATTTGACATTTTCAATTTTTGTCAGCGTTTCTTTCTACGCCAGAAACAAAAAAATTAACTTATCCATGCCTCGCTCCTATTTGAGGAGCGAGGCATGGATAAATTAATTTTTTTCGTGTAAATATTGAGCTGGAAAAATCGACATTAGAGGTCGAATTGTCCACTAACGACCAAGTCAGTGATCACTATTACAATTACAATTTGTACCAGTGAGCAGCCCCATGTGGGGGCCTATGGCGGGGGTTGACCACTAACCCTGGGATCGAATCAACGAAATTATTCGACGGGAATTGAACCCGGGATCCAAGGAACAAAAAACTGACCTTACTGAGCCGATATGTCATAACAAATATTGTCATACGCTCGTAGAATGCTTCGAAATTATTGAATTAATCTTATAATTTAATTTTTCAAAAGGTGTGATAATGAGGGGGGGTGTCTTAACGCACCGCTCCTGTAGATAGGTGTACATACTAAAAGTAGTTTGACTAGCACAGAACAGAGATAGATTAGCAGATGAGAGCCGTCATTGAGGAAAATAGCCTACTCCTACATTCGCAGTGTAGAGTGCCAGTTTGTCTTATTGCTCGAGTGGCCAGTTGAGTTTGAAAGATGTAAAGGAGATAGGGTTGTGGTGGGTGGGGTGGGCGGGAGGAAGGGGTTGTGGAGGACGTGGCGCCATAAATCAAAGAAAAAGACGTTCGGCAGAAGGACTGTCAATATCTTTGGCTCGCCGCCGCAACTCTTTTGTATTGGCATCACGCCTGCGCGACCGCCAGCCAATCCAATCACCACAAGATAAGCCCTGTCCACCTGGCCTCTGTCCAGGTGGGCGGTAGACTCCCTTGAGCACTGGCCAGTCTGCGGTTCATTTCGTGTCCATGTGGAAAGTTAGGTTGTCTGGCTTATGTTTGTGGTTTTCAGCGATTATCGTTTCTTATTATTGGATAGTGGCCGGATTATCTCACATCGATTTTCGTATACATGTTGTTGTGTATAATTATTATGGTGAATTTTTTTCGTCACTACACTGCATTTCAGGAATTCGTAAATTCAAGACAAAAGGCAGCAGTCTTGTCATGAACTGTATCGTTTATTTTTTTATAGTAGCAGTTATTTAGCTTTTTCGTTTCCGTTAAAAGATATGTTTGTTACCTAAAAGAAAATTTAAAGACACAACCAACCACAACTAAGGCCCTTATCATCGATTGTACCAGCTCAATGCTCACCGAGGATAAAACGACGATGGGTTGGCTAGACCCCCACAAATAACACAAATAACGAAAACAAAGCGTTAATTGGTGTTTGTAACATCAATTAAAATAAATTTACCTCATTCAGTTATAATATGTTGTTGATTTTAATTTTATAATAATTTTTATTTTTACAATTTGTTCTTCATTTTAAAATATGTACAGTATATTCCCCTTAAAACATATTCCTCATAAATCGCATGAAAACAGAAGCATCGAGTTTTTAAAATGATGTAATTTTTCGGATAAAATATTGCCCCTGTAAAATTCTCTTTAAAATTAAAGGTTCAAAGCAAAAACAGAAAATATTTTTCCTCACTTTCCTTGACCAAAATCAAACTTTTTCCCAGACTTATTTTTAGAGCATCTTTCAGTCGCTAAACATTTTTCCTAGCGGCGCGGGAATTTTTTGTAAATTGTACCACATATAAAAATGAAAAATCTCACGCAGACCGATTTAAAAAAATTGCAAATAACACAGAAAAATCAAAGAACGCAGCGCGAATTGTTTTTAGAATTATCCCTGACTTAACAAATTGTTGGGCGATTTTCCCCTGACTTTCCCCGACTAAAATTCAATTATCTGACTCTTCAGGTGGGTACGAAATCTAAAATTGCGATCTGCCACCGTCTTAAAAATAAAAGGCTGAATCGGACAGAACTTGCGGTTGGACAAGACACTCCAAGTGGCAACCGAAAAAAAAATTGTAACATTTGCAAAACCAGTTTTAACGAGCGACCGACCTCACAACGTATGGTACTGTATTTCAATTCTACCGTCCGCAGTGTTGTTTCTTTTTTTTTTCTATTGCCAGCCGACAATAATCGATTTCACGTTTTCGGCAAGTGGTCCACCCGCAATCAGTTATCATCCCAATCGATGCAAATCGCCTTTTACGTCCATTGGAAACCGGCGCGCGAAAATTGTTTTACATTGAAATATGGCGAATTTTACAAATGGCTGCCGCCCTACCACGTCAACACGAGTCTAATGTTGATTTAACCAACAGGAGTTATGATCCAGTTGCTAGTCACGCGCGATAAAGAACAGGAGGCATTTTTATTTGCCTGAATTTTCACTGCAATACAGGGTATATTTATGGTCTATTGGCATTGTGCGTGTTTGTTTGGTCTAGCTTTTTTTTTTTTTTTTTTTTTTTTGAGCCAACGTTTAGCAGACGGTGTATTTTAACGCGCAAGTGTTGCAATCGTAATTTCTAACAATGTTTTTGCAAATGTGTCTGGCACGGGTTAGAACAACTTACTCGGGATTCGGAACCAAAGACTTTCCTCTTTTGTTCAAATCAGAAAAATCTGGAATCTAAATTTCTTGAATGCGTTTGGAAACGCGGTAAAAACCTCTCAATTTTATTTCAAAAACAAGAAAATTCGTGTACTTAGAATAATTTTTTTCTGAGAATAATTTGCCATTTTTTTAATTTTAAGGTTTCAGGCAGGATTTTGATTTGTATTATGTCTACCATTTGATCGGGCAAAACCTTTAAATATGCAACATTTAATTGACATTTTAATTAACATGCCAATTTTTTATTTCAGTTACCAAAAATGTACGAGTATATTGGCTCCGTGCGACATTAAGAAAATAAATCCTTAACTTCACATATTACAACATTTCAAAAATTTTATCAATTAATTGAATTAATTTTATAATTGCAACCAAAATCAGACAGCTCATCTATCATTCCCAATCTAATATTTCCTTTATTTACCCGACCATTTCCTTTCATGTAAATATGACGTATGTTTAAGGACAAATTAAAAAATAAATACCATCTTATAATTTTTCGCCAGTAGTAATTTACAATTTCTAATTTAACGTCAAATTTGTTCTGGTACTTTAGTTTTCCGCCAAAATCGCGATTCCTAACAGGGCAATAGATATTATGCTTCCATGCGTGCTCGTTGACACACCGAGCCATTTTGATGATGCCCGATTTGACCGAAAAGATCGAGAGGTAGGCAGGTCAGACAAAAATAATATCACGTTTTGTTTGTCTCACGTAACTGCCAACAACGGGGAGGGGTAAACGGATGTCCTACGCCGCAGGCAAGATTTTAGATTAGCAAATTGGGATGCCGTAAAAACGCAAACACACTATCTCTTCGGTTTGAATGGTAGCTAAGACGAGAGATTATCTTACATGCTGGTCATGTTTACATTTGCTCAAGCCAAAAGTTCTCCAAATTCCGAGGCACATTTTTTTAGCATATCCGCATAACTCATTCAGAATTATCAAATCTACTGAATTATCAGGCGATACGACAGGTTGGAAATTTTTTTTTTTTAAATCACCGTAGCGCCTAGTGCACTATAGGATTACTGCACCCTCGTGTCTCTGTGGAGATATGCGAGGGGCAGGGAAGGGAAGAGGGATGGCAGCTGGAATAGCCAGGCTACAGGATCCACCCCTAAGCTCTGGACTCCCTA
>JAUJYS010005839.1:0-10754 GCA_033995665.1 Melogona broelemanni | reverse complement strand
GCCAATCAAACGATCGGCTGCGCTGGGAATCGAACCCAGATCCGCTGGTTGGTAAGCGAGCACGCTACCTCTCGGCCTAGAGGCCGGAATTTTAGGTTTCTCACCTGAGGTTAATCTTCTGTTTCGACATGTTTGTTGCATAAATAAACATTTCACTAATCGCGAAAGCTTGTTGAATTTAGTGTGATAGTATAACATTTATGTTAATGAAATTTCAACTTTATTCTTCTTAATTCAACTTTGTTGCAGTCTCGTTAATTAATTACCTTTTTTTACCTTAGTCTAAGGGAATTAATTTTTTGTTGTCAATTCTAGAAATTGTTAAGTTCCGAGAGCGTCCCTAAAATGTTTGGATGAATATTAATATTTTAATTGTTGCATAATACAGTTTAGGTGCACATTTTAAATTTTATAGCACATGAATATCCGGGCTCCAGTTATGTGGGGTTGGTGGACATTTATTCGTTCGATTCTGATGAGGTTGAGAGAAATATTAGATTCGCCCCCCCCCCTCTTCTATGCCCCTTTCCCTCCCCCCCCTCTTCCATGCCCCTCTCCCTCCCCCCTCCAAGCAATTTCACATTAGCAACACGGCAAAATACACGGAAAGCATATCATTAGTAGTCTACTCATGTTGGGTGTCAATGGTGGACTATCAACAGTTTAAAAACAGAAATATTACATCACGAGATAAAAAATAAGATTTATTAACTTGCTATATAGTCATAATGCACATCCAATGCTGAGATTGATGTTGGTAGTAACCGCTGCGCGCGATAAAGTTGCTCGGTTGGCGCACGTGCAGCTCAGGTGGCCGAGCACGCACGTGCGCGCGCTAGCGTCACAATTCCCATATTTCCGATAATTTCCGCGAGGTGTCAGCTCGGTCGATGGTGGGGCAGCACGTGGTGGTGCGCGCGCGTGAATCATCCACCACCGACACCATTTATTCCTCGCCCATCATCATCACCTCACGTGGCTCAAAACTCGCCTGTCGCGTGGCCGCAAAATCTTCGCTGATTGGCCGAGCCGTCGCACGTGCAGTGGCGGCCATTTAAACAAAAAAACATTCTTTTTTGTTCGCCTGTCAGATTACCCTTGTTCTGGGCGCGCTGCCAATGACATTTGGATTGATCTGTGAATGTGTTTGGGTCAAGAATAGGAAATATTGAATTGACCACTGTGAATCTGTGATGATGAAATTGACCACTGGAATATTGACCACATCGATCCAAGACGAATCAACAACCCCTTTGGCTACTACTTGCTCAGCCGCGTTATTTCTGATTCCGCCAGTGATTTTTGCTCCGTTTGGTCCTTCGGCGATCATTGTCCATCTAGAAAGCGAGCACTGTTTCCGCTGGAATTACCGCGATTCAATCGTGTCTACTTCGTTCCGGGATCCGGAATCGTGGATGAATATTTTTTTCCCTTTTTCTCTCCCGTGAAACGAACGTGCGAGCAGCTACAAGTGTTTCCCCCAAAAAATATCCGAGCTGAGATCGAGTGCGAGATGATCGGTTGCTCGTGCCAGGATATGTTGGCCGTCCATGACGTCACGCCAGCGGCGGTCGGTCAGCGCACGTGCTTCGGTCTGGTCGACGCTCTCATTGGTCGGCGGTGTGGCTACGTCACGGGTGTGTTCGGTGAGTTCTGTCTCCTGTGTGTGTGTGTGTGGACAGAGAGTGACCACCAGTGTGTGTGATGTCATGGAGGTTCCGGTGTTTCGAATGGGGTGCACGTGACATCGCGAGTTCAATACGCTCGAATGTACCACGTGCACCACGAATGTACCTCGAATAGTAAAACGAATAATACTAGAATGTACCACGTGTTGAGGCTCTTTATGGATAAACTAAGAATTTTTTATTGAAATGAAAAAATGTCAGATTTGCTTCTGATGATCCCTAACTGTTGTTTGAAGATTAAGACATTTGACAACTTATGTGCTGCTGGTTATTTTCCTTATAAATAACTTCACTGCACGACTTTGTGATTGAAATAAATATCAGGCGTGGTGGACTTTCGTTTATGATGGTGGTGTACCGAAAACTTAAATTACAGCACGTTTACATTCAACTGTTGTTTAAAAATTCAACTGTTGTTTGAAAATTAAAATACAATATATATATATAAGGATATTTATTTCGTAATAGAACGTAGTAGTAGAACGAAGAAAGCAAAGTGTCGACATGCAATCTGATTCTATTTTCAGTCTGTTTCAAAATAGTTTCTTAAATGTGACGAAATTTCGTTCGCCAGTCTTAAACACCGCGTTGATTGCGCTTTACCATCTTTGTTGCTCGGAATTCGTTTTTTTTTACACTAGATACCTTTTCTTGTTTTTGTGCTAGCTCACTATGGTTCTAGTCGTTTAGCTAGTAGTAGCTGGGAGAGACAATTGCGTTTGTCGTTGGTGCTGGAAGCTCCAATAATTGGCACCCCACAGTTGGTGCGCCAGGAATCCCAATGACACATTCGATTCGCCCCATCCTACCACCCCTTCTCCCAACAACGTCACCAGTCTTCCATTTATTGTGTCGGGAGATGCTTTTTTTTTTTGCGTTTCTAGCAGCTCTAGTGCAAGCTCTATCGCAATTAGCCAACTAGTGAAGTTTTCGTCGAGAAAATTATTTCTGGCCTGACCTTGATCTGCCCATCATAGAACATTGCTGAGCGTGGCCAACAAATCTCCTAGTCTTTTTCCTCCTCGGACCACCGAGCATGTCTACTTTTTTTATGTATCACCGTAGGAGGGGGAGAGGGGGTCAGCCTGTATGTAGATGGCATTGGCCTAGTGCACTACAGGATTACTGCACCCTCGTGTCTCAATGAAGATTTGTGAGGGGCAGGGAAAGGATCCAGGCTGCCGGGGATCCAATTAGTAAACAGTAATCCTATGTTAATGGTAAATAGTGAATTAAAAAAATAGTAAACAGTAATCCAATGTTCATCTCTGGTGGGTTAGGTTAATATCTCGGGATACGACAATTACACGTCGTACAAATTCAGGACCAGGGATTAGGTCTTAGGAGGATTAAAAATGGCTGGCTGCCACGTTAAGGAGATTCTCTTGTTGTTCTGGTTCACGAGAAAGTATTTGAGATGGAAACCGTTTGGTATTTTTGTTGGGTTGAGGACGACTACTCGATTTGCAATGCACATGTGTGCCTCTCTACAGCTCTCAGCAAAATTAGTAATACTATGAGCGTTATATGGATATAGCTAATTTTGGGCAAAGATTCCAGGCTGTCGGTTTTGGACGCAACTTCAGAGAAGCAATTACAACTTCAAGACGTTGTGTTTGGCGAATTTCTTTCTCGCCTCTTAAAAGCTGGTTGGTGGTCGTTTCGAATCATTCTTACCTTTTTTCTTTTCTTTTTAAACGCATTAAATTTCTTGAAGCATTAAATTTCTTAACGCGACCACATTACTTTACGTTAGTAATAACGTGCAGGTGTACGTCGTATTCTCCAGACTTCCCTTACCTGTAGTCGCGACTATACCCCAACCAAAACCTGATCCGGTCATTTTTTCTATATTTTAATAGCATAATGCAGTGTTTCCCAAACTTTTGGGCTCGCGGAGGAGCCCTTTTTACAACCGCGATTTCAATGGCGGAGCCCCTTGGATGTCACCAATTTTAATGGCGGAGCCCCCCTTCAATACAAGTTAATGGCGTTTTATTATTTATTTTATTTTTATCAGGATTGGTCGCGGAACCCCTGGCAAATGGCCACGGTACCCTAAGAACTTCGCGGAGCACAGTTTGGTAAACGAGGGCATAATGCGAAATCAGACGTGAAATCGGTCGAGACCTACAGCGCCCCCCCGTGGCGCTCGCCGCTCATAAAGTAGACTCGAAGCTCATTTCTTTTTTTTTCTCCACCAGCAGCAGAAGCCATTACCTTTTTACCTGTTGTTCTTCCAGCTGCACAAATGTCTTCTGTGAACACGCGTACTCTCGCAAACCCAACACCACCAGTTCATTCGTCCGCAAATCTTTTTGACCGAGGGACGAAATTGAAATAAAAGAACAACACGTAACTTTTGGAAGAATGGAGCGCAAGTTTGGGCAACTTCAAGGTGACCTCTTGGTGCCCTCTGGTCAGTCAACTGGTGACACAATTTGCGCTTCACGGTTGTGCCAAAAATGCTTTGCTGGGATTTAAATACGTACCGATGGCAACATCCGACGAAGCCGACGGTCCCGGGTTCGATTCCCCTAGCAGGATTTCGTTGATTTGTTAGCCTGGGATACTGGCGTCACCCCTAAGCTTCCATTAGGGATTCCAGAGCTTAGGGGTTGATCCCCGGCAGCCTGGCTATTCCAGCTGCCATTCCCCATCCCTTTCCTGCCCCTCGCACCTATCCATTGAGACATGAGGATGCAGTTATCCTGTAGTGCATGCACTAGGCACTACGGTGATTTAAAAAAAAAAAATATGGATATTGCTTTGGACCCTAATAGTGCATAATTATCTGTAGTGATATTCACTACAGTGGTGGGAAATTAAAAAAAAAGTCTTGACATTGTTTACTTTTTCTCCTTGAAAATGCCACGACTTATTTTTGGTGCTGATTACTCAAAATTAAGATATTCAAGCAAAGTGATAAGCTTTACCGGTATGACTTAGCAATAATCAAACTTAGTTGAATGCCCTCTGATCACACACAAGCACGATCACGTGCATTGTACGAATATTCACCGAGCAAGTCCATTAGCAGACAACACGTTTGAAGCCATTGTTGGGAATCTTGAAATGCGCTTTGCTAATTTCATCCCCGGGATGGGTGCACCGCTAGAAAACTGTAAATAATTCGGAACATTATTAAAGTAGTGGCGCGTCTCTCGATTCACAACCACGGCCACCCGTTGACACGCTACCATGCTTATCAATTGTTAAACGCACCCTCTGCATACTGCGTTTCATTCTTCGAAATGCTTGGAAATCTCTCTGGACAAAAAACATGCAATTACTAAAAAATACTTCTTTTTCGGTTCTGCTCATTTCTTAAGACGTTGAATAATACAATAAGTGCAGGGGGGGAGGGGGTTACGGGACTCCTTATATAGCGCCAGACGTACTTGAGAAGATTTGTCCACCAAGCCAAGTTGGCGGCTTTAATTGTAGTTTTATTTATTTTTCGTTCCATGTTGTTTTTGTCTGTGTCCCGAGAGCGGCCGGTATTTTTATTGCAGCCCACCGAAAACCGGCGAGTGACATTCCTGACCCTGTGTTTGGTGGACACGAATAACCCCATTACCGAATTTTGCCCTTGCGCGCGCGCACACACACACACAATCTGACATTTTATTGCGCGGTGAAATATTTTTAATGTGAGAGGGGAATTGGCTTTGGCCGACGCTTGTTATTTGAAATACGTTTTCGTGAAATACTTTTTGCTGGCTACAAAAATGTGGATGATGGCAGAAATGCATGAAAATTATTTAAATTAGCTATGATTAGCTTTTAATTTTTTTTTTGTTGATAATCGTGAGTGGTTTTTCTATTCAGGTTTTACAAGTTTTTTGAAAAACTCTATTTTTGATTGAGTTATATTGATTTTTTTAAATATTATAGATTGATTTGAGTGATTTTTGTATTTTTGATTCATTTTTAGTAATTTTTTATTTTTGATTAATTTTTTTAGCAATTTTGCTATTTTGATTTCAAAAGTTTATTTTTGATTGATTTTAAGTAATTTTTCTATTCTTATTTTAAAAGTTTTTTAAAACAGTTTTTTTTTTCGATTTGGTGAAACAGGTTTGCAAATCTGTTAAACTTGTACGTTCTTGTGGGTTGCAAAGCGTTCCCCGTTTCCCCGATTTGAATTTGGCAATACACTGTTCCCCTTTAAATACCTTCCCTCGTCACACCTTAATCCGACCGCATCCATTTGCCTTCGCCCCCTGCCAGCGCCGCCTTCCTGCCGTTCCATTAAAAATTGTCTTTCCAATAATTACCAGTTGAATTATTACGTCCAACCAACCGCTTTCGGCCCCACTGTTGTTTTGGCCATCGATGATTGCATATTTTGCCATTGGCCATCAGCACGACCATCAGCACGTGATGACCGTGTGAATCTGTGCTCAGAGACAAACACGCGATGTCAAAGGGGGGGGGAGGGCGGTTCATTACGACAATGCTGGAGTGTCACCTTGTTTCGGCGCACATTCGCCGAATAGAATAGAGAGTGTGCCCGGGTTAATTTATTCTTTAAATTAGCAAATTAAATTAAACTTAAAACTAAAATCCCAATTTTTGTTTCAATCTTCCAGTATTTACACCGACAATAATTATTCGCTATTGTAAACACAAAAATGAATTACATTTTTTTGATTTTTTAAAAGTCTTAACAATTAAATCCAATTAAATCAATTGAAACAGAATTTCTAATCGTCTATTTTTAATCGTTTTACACGTCTAATTTTAGCTATTCAAAAGTTGCAACTCGAAAGGAAAATAAATTGTTTCTTGAGATCGAGCCATCTATTGTCATATTCGTGCTGTATGATTAATTATCAGTAGCATTGTATTATTTTATTCAGCTCTCCGCGTTGCGGCGCTCCACTTCCAATGTGACTTGCTCATGATCACGAATGACGTCATAATCAGTCTTTGTTTTGTGGCCATCAATTAAATAATCGGCGGATATCACGTGATTGGGTGGTGGGTGGTTGGGTGCACGCGGCTAAATCTCAAATGCGCCCACTTATCGTTTTGCACCAATTGAGCATGTCGCTCCCACATGTACTTGCCCCCCGTCACTACCAGGGAACGCCACCATCTAGTAATAGAGCCCTGACCCCGACCAGACAAGGTCACAAATTAACAGGGGCCGCAGTCAATGTAGACAAGATGTCTGACGACATTTCCCTGTCTGGACGAATTAAAATGTGATGTTTCTATGATTTCTCATCCAAGACGACATTTTGTTTGATGTTCATAGACCTATTTCGGAGTCAATGAACGCAACTGTCCACCTATACCTAAGAACATCGTTGGTAGTTGACCCGAGTAAGTATACTGTCTCGTCCCTTTTGTTGACACCGATCGTCAGATTCGCGTTTAGAAATTGGTTTGTGCCGATCGAAATCGAGTACCACGCCTCTCTTATGGGATGATGGACCATATTCATCAATTGTACTTCCATATGAGGGGTGGTGAGAGATGGGAGTGGGGGTGGGGTGGTGCAGTTGGACAAACAGTGCACAGATGCGAACTACAGCAGCACATGTCCCGATAATTATTGAAACCCAATCAGCATTTGTATTTTTCGCATGACGTGCCTCAATGACGAGGGGTGGTTCAACCAAAGAGTGGGGTGGAATAGGGGGGGTATGGGGTAGGGGAAGGGGATTGTGTTGAGAAACGGGAAGAGGGGGGGGGGAGTGACAGTCCACTGGGAACGTTGGACAGATAGACGCGAATATTGCACAGTACAGAAAAATATATCGAAAGTGGTCGGCTTTATTTATTAATCGTTGCCAACGGTTCGTCGTTGTTCGCACATGTACAGTGAGTGGATTTCGTGACGTCACTGGGCCGTGCCATCTGACTGTTAAATTGTTTTTTATTTCAGCGGAAAAATAAATCTCGGTATACTTTACTACTGTATAGCATCATGATTACTTTATGATATGACATCGATTTATTTGATTACGTTTAAGATTTATTTATTTCGCAGTATAAAGTAATCATGATGCTATAGTATAGTATACTGAGACTTATTTTTTTAAATTATACCTGTTCTTTCTTTTTACTTTAAATCTTCTAAACAATAATACCTTCATCAAGATTTTTTTCTTCTAAATTAGTTTTGCAGTCATGGTACGCCACAAATGCGCATTTACCCACAAAGTATTTCGCTTATATTTATTTATTTATTTATTCCAACTGTTTGTTTTTATCATGTGGTTCACAAATTGTTTTTCGAAGGCTCGTATTTGTTTACGAGTAATTTAATTGTTCTTTTTTACTCGTAGTTGTCAATGCTCGTGTGTAGTTGACCCTATCGAACCAGGAATTACGTCATCGCAGGATGTTAGTGAGACCGTTTACAAAACAAATACATTTGGACGAAAAAAAATTACCTCATGTCAGGGTATCGATCGGGAAACATCGAAGGCTATGCGCACGCCATGTCCCCACCTTTCACCCCACCCACCCCACCTTTCACCCCACCCACCCCCTACATCGACCACCCACCCACCCCCTCAAACATCCCTTTTCGCACACACACGCGCATTCACTAAGCGACAGCTGACCGTCAAAATAACTTTTTTGGGGTAAATCGAGAGATTATGTGCGTGCGGGGGAACATGTCACGCTTGGCCGGCGATCGTATTGACGGACTGTCGTCTACGCTCTGCCTCAAATCGACCCCCACCCACCCACTTCCCCTGCCCACCCCCTTCCTCTCTACCCAACCCCGGCTTACACATCCTCACGTCATAGTCTAGACTCTCGTTTCGTAAACTGTGCTTCGCGAAGCCCTAACCACTCCTGGTAAATTAATTGAATAATTAAACGCCAGAAACATGAATATTTTTATTTTTCAATTAATTAATTTTTTAATTCCCTTCACCGTAGTGAATATGACTACAGGAGATTCTGTACCCATTGTGTTGCTTCTTAGGCAATAGGTGAGCGTGGCACATTTAATCACCCATACTACTCCAAGATAACGAAAAAACGAGAGTACCTGCTAAGGGAATAGAACCTGGGACCACACGTTCAGCAGTCTCTTGCCATACCCACTGAGCTAGACAGATCTTACAAGGAGCTCCGAGGCCACTCCTTAAAATAAAGTAAAACAACGCCAAAAACTTGTATTGAATGGGGCTCCGCCATTAAAATTGGTTGCCTCTAAGGAGCTCTGCCATTGAAATTGGCTCTAAAAAGGGGTTAAAAAGTTTGGGAAACACTGGTCTAGGCAACACGACGTTTAGGTAGACTGTTGTGCGTGTGTTGTGGGGGTGGGTTGGGGGTAGGGTGGGGGGGAATCCTGTAGTGCTAGCCCTCAATTGAAAGCGATTAATTGGGTCAGAATATGGTCTGTTCCCGCCTCTGTCTCTCTCTCTCCTGTACTAACGATTTTATGGGGTGTCAATGGCCGTTATATGGACTCGCCGCTTGCTGATCTGGGGGTGGCTACGCGATACAGGGTGCTCATTGTCGACTTGCCGTATTGGCATCGTCATTTCTCATTTATGGCTAGTCTTCCAAATCGCTCAATAGTGTCTGTAGACAATTTAAATAGTACGAAACTATGCGAAGTCATTGAATTAGCATATGTTTTTTTTTAATTCCGAATTGTATTTCTGTCAATTTTTTTTATTTTTTTTTAAAATCACCTTAGTGCCTAGTGCACTACAGGATTACTGCATGTCTCTCTGTCTGTCGTGTCTCTATGGAGATAGGTGAGGGGCAGGGAAGGGAAGGGAAGAGGGATGGCAGCTGGAATAGCCAGGCTGCAGGATCAACCCCTATGCTCTGGACTACCTAATGGAAGCTCAGGGGTGACGCCAGTACCACAGGATCGAATTTAAAATTTCAATTTGGCTAGGTAGTTTAAACGTTGTTTCATACGCAATTATACGTAAACGTACAATTTATACGTAAATCGCCAGAATGCTTTGAGAGGCGATCACATTAATCTAAATCTAAATCTAAAAGGTAGTTGTAAAAAGTTCAAATTTCCCGCCGAAAATGTTTCTTGTCTTGTATTCCGAATAAACATCGGGAATTTGGTGGAAGCACAATCTAGCTAATAATTCTTGTTGTCATCGTTCAAGAAACGTTGCCAAGTCATTCGGGGTGCTTTGCGGGTAAAATTCGTTAGAATGGAATTCCATTGGTCAGCCTGTCGTTTGTGTCGCTTTCCCTGAGTTCACCTGGGAAATGTTTGGGCAAAAATGTGTGGAAAAACGAAGTTTTTGTCTCCCTTGTGTTCTGTTACGTTCCTCGTCTGTTCTCTTCTGTTTCTGGTTCCCCCGCTGTGTCCATTCATCTCTCGCTTGTCAACTTAGCTACAAGCTCTGGCTAACGAGTCTTTCTCGCTTTCAACAAACGGTTGGTCAGTTGGAAGCGGGGTGGGGAGGGGGGAGGAGTCGGTCGTGTCCACGCCTAATGCGGAACAATTACAATATGTGACCGCGAGGAACACGGCAAAAGGAGTGGCAATGAACGCCTATAGGTGGCGCTGCAAATAGCAGTGGAGAGATGCCAACACTGAAACTATTCAGAAATGAGTTGTTGAGATTAGCGAAAGTTTATAATGTAATCCAACGTTCATCTCTGGTAAAATGACTACATAAGGGTACATCTAAAAGTAATAAAAAAAATGACAAATTTAAAATTGATTTGCACCCAGCAACACTATCTAATATCGAACTGAAAATGTCTTTGTCCCCTTGTGGTCAATGTGATTGTAGCCAATTTAATTCTTATTCTTATTCTACAGTAGTTCGCCACGCAGTTTGTCAACAAGTACATAAATTGTATTTTTTATTTCCTCTGTAACCAACGGATTTGCAGGTGTCTTACTATCGGATTTTATTTCGCCGATTTAAATTTTGTTTTATGCAATCGGTTGGATTTTAATTTGTAGATATAAATTGAGTTAAAATGCTGGAAAGCGGAATGCGGTGGTCTAACGTTCAGTTTGTTGACTCGGATGGCCAAGGTGTATATGGCACTGAGGGTACACATAAGACATCCTACGGGAGATGTGAGGTGGTGGGGGTG